>JABXWE010012596.1:0-23996 GCA_014611495.1 Limonius californicus
ACTGTACTACATAATGATAAGTATGTGTACCAAATTTCAAAGAAATATCTTTAGATTTGTGGAAATTACAATAAAAAGAAAAAATAAAAAATTGAACTTTAAGGCCCTATAACTTCTTAAGGAAGGACTTTCTGCCTAAGGTATATTAGGTTTAATCGGTTTAATTTTACCTAACGAATCTATGACTAAACGCTGGCCCATTCTTTCTGAGACACCCTGTGTAGCCATTTTTGTATGTTGTCTAGACTACTTTGTAGTATTGCCGATGCTTGTGTTGGATCTGGGTGAGAAACTAATATCGCGGTGTCGTCCGCGAAAGTGACCGTCATTGCGTTGTCATTGTATGGCAGGTCAGCTGTAAATATCTGGTATAGGGTTGGTCCCAGACAGCTGCCCTGAGGAACGCCTGCCTTTATTGGATATAGACTGGACAGACTTTCGCCGTACTTTACCTGATAATACTTCTCATTGAGGTTTGAGTTAAATAGAAGGTAGTACTGGTGTGGCAGGGACTGTTTGATTTTGTATAGTAGGCCAAGATGCCAGACACGGTTGAACGCCTGGCTGACATCAAGAAATACCGCAACACAATATCTTCTTTTTCAAAGTCCTTTTCTATTACATCTACAACTCTGTGTATCTGTTCTAAAGCTGAATGTTCCTGGCGAAACCCAAATTGATGCTGTGGGATATGTGCTTCTTATTCGATTATGGGTGCCATTCTCTTTAGTATTAATCTCTCTAATACTTTTGACAGTATTGGTAGTAGCGTTATCGGCCTATAAGAAGTAACTTTATGTTCGGGTTTGCCCGGTTTCAATATTAGTATTATTTGGCCGAATTTCCATAGCATTGGAATGTACTGCAGTCTTAAGACAGCGTTGAAGATTTGTAACAGGCACATTATAGCTTTGTGGGGCAGTTCTTTCAGTGATTTCAGTTTTAATTTCTTCAGGCGTGAAGGATTGTATTGGTGGACTTAGTTGTAAAGGAGCTTGTAGGTAGTCTGCAATCTCTTGTTCCTCTTCAGTGGTAGTAGCTGTGGGATGCGGTTTGAATATTGTTGATAGGTGTTCCGCAAAAAGTATTGCTTTGTCAACTTCTGTTCTTGCCCAGGAGCCGTCGACCTTTCTAATTGGTGGAATAGAAGTACGGACATTTTACAATTTAATTTTTCTTTGTCGCCTTCCAAAGCGTATAATTGTTATTTGCAGAAGGGGATAGAGTGCTAACATATTCATTAAATGTTTCATTTTTCCATTCCCTCAAAGCTATTTTTAACTCGCTGGTTAGCCTGTTGAGGTTATTTTTGTCTATGGGGTTCCTCGTTTGCTGCCAGATTCGCCTGACTCATCTTTTATCGGCAATTTTGGTTTTAATGTATAGTAGGTAGTTTTCAATAACTTCGGATTTTTTGTGGCCCAACGGCGTTGAGTAGCAGGCTGCGTTTAGTATGTTATTTGTTGGTTGGTCTACTGCATTTTCGATTTTATCTTCTGTTTTGTAACGAAGCGTTACTAATTTTGTATTATTATTTTGAGATTTAGAACTCCGTTTACTTTGTTTATATGACGTTTATCGTTTAGAAGTTTATTAGATTGATTTTTGGGTAATATTATTGTGTACCGACCGATGTCTTTCCGAATGCACCCCGTATTATTTTCATTTTAGAAGTGTTTACCGATTTATGTAAATATTATTATGTACCGTTTAATTTATATTTTGAATTTAAGGCCGAAGAAGGTAATTTATTTATTATGTACCGTGTAGCAACATTTAGAATTCCTAGTTTGTTTTGTTATTATTATCTGAGACCGTTTTAGTTTGATACCGTTATTAGAGAAATGTTTATTTACCAGTTACGGTTATGTTTGAACAGTTAGCATTCATATTTATATCCGAATATTGTATATTTGGTTTATTCGAAATGCATTTACGCGTGGAGATCAGATAACCGCATCTACGACGTAAAGTTGGTGGGGTAGCCGCGCACACCCTACTCTTAGCTAGAATGCGCAATTTAAACCGAATATTGTAGCAACAGTTACCGGGCGGGTATAAATACAAGCTCTCGAGCATTAAAAGGCCAGTCTTCCCTCCGGTCCACTTCGAGAAGCTCCAGCCAACCAGCGAGGAAGAATCATCCAGTACCAGCGACCCAGGAACCACTCCGAAGCCAAGGTACAGCCTACCCACGCAAGCAGTGTAGAGGTGAGGAATTGTTTTATCTTGGCACTTTTGCTTTACCGTTCATATCTTAATTCTCCGTTCTTTTTCTCCCCTTGTATCCCTCTCTCTCTCTCTCTCTAACTCACTCGAAACCCCGGAAGCAACATCGCTGCGTGTGTCCTGAGTTGTTGTCTTCCATCCTTGTCTCCCCTTGCGGCTGCGTGTGTCCTGACGCAAGTAACCCTCCTTCAGAAGCACCGTCGCTGCGTGTGTCCTGAGGCGGTGTTTTCTGTACCTTATCTCCCCTTGCGGCTGCGTGTGTCCTGACGTAAGTAACCCTCCTTCGGAAGTACCGTCACTGCGTGTGTCCTGAAGCGGTGTCTTCCATCCATGCAACATCCCTTTATCCAGAGAATGAGCACCGTGATTCTTGTCCGTTCACTACCGGGGTTTGTACCCGAATTGTGCCGAGATATACGATCTCCTTTTCTCTCTCGCTGTCATAGTGAGACCGTACCTGCTACCGTACTGACTTCCGCAGAGGTACCGTATTGCTACCGTATTTGCTACCGTATTGCTATCATATGTGCTACCGTTTTGCTACCGTATTTGCTACTGTATTGCTACCGTATTTGCTACCGTATTGCTACCGTATTTGCTACCGTATTTGCTACCGTTTTGCTACTGTATTTGCTACCGTATTTGCTACTGTTTTCTACCGTATTTGCTACCGTATTTTGCTACCGTTTTGCTTCCGTTTTGCTACTGTATTTGCTACTGTCTAATTTTAATGTTATTGCATCATACCTGTTAATCTGAAACCCTGTATTGTTTAATTCATCCAATATATGTATTAAACCATTCTTGCTTTAATTCTTTCACGACGCAGTCCAGTAGAGTCTCTAGGCCGATCCCGAGATTGCAGGTAAATGACAACAGACCCCTGGACACCGACGTCTTCAACTGCAGTTACCCAGGTCTTCATTATCTGTTCCAGGAAAACGAAGCTGTACCGGAGAGTAAACTCCGTAACAAATCTGGCACCCGAGGCAATCTCCGCAATTGCACGTAGTAAGCAGACGTGCAATTGACTCCGTTGAGCCGATTAAAGAAAAGAGCGTCACAGTTTTCAATGAGACTTTAATTGTTGTAGTGTCCGTTAAGTACTCCCTGAACAGGTCCCAGTTTGTGTGATATAGAGATGTTTGTATTTAATTTCTGGCTTCCTCTCACTGTTATATGATAATTACGAGATTCGGCAACGTAAAATCAGAATACTTATGCTACTTGATGAGTATAATATGAAACGCAATTTTAAAACGCAGTTATCATCAAAGTATTTGAAAAATATAGTTCTTTAAAAACATAAGTTTGGAAGGAAAATACTTGTCAATTTTCAAATGTACTCGTAAAGTTACATATTAATGTTATCGCAAAACAATAAATCAGTCATCATCATCATCATCCAGGAGTAAACCTATCTGGTTTGTTCCCGTCCCATTCACTGATTTCTCCAGTGTTTCCTAGGTCGTCCCGTTCTTCTTTTCCCCCGTGGCCTGTAGTGCAAAAGATTCTTAGGGATACGGCTGTCGCGCATTCTCTTTATATGTTCTATCCAGTTATTTCTGTATTCGTCAACTTTTTCTGTTAAATTAAATATACTTAATTCTTGGCGTATCTCTTCGTTTCTTTTGCGATCGAGCAATGTGCAACCAGCCACGTGCCTTAGGAACTTCATCTCTGTAGATTCAATTAATTTTCTATCTTTTTGCGTTAACGTCCAGCTTTCTGCTCCATATAAAAGCGAAGGAACGGCCATTACTTTGTAAAATTTTAATTTTGTTTCTTTGCTGGTGGTTTTCAAGCAGCGTTTAATAGTCCGCACATACATCTGAATTTATGTATCTTATTGTAAGAGTCTTTGTTTTCGGTGTATGTAACGTTGCATCCTAAGTAATTAAAACAGCTGACTTGTTCCACGGTTTCGTTTCCTATATTTATCTTGGCTCTTATTGGCTCTTTACCTTTAAAAGCTAGCACTTTTGTTTTTGTAGTTGATATTTCCAGATTATATTTCTTTGAGATTGTGTTTAGTTTGTGCATTGCATACTGTAACTTGTCTTCTGTGTCAGCTAGGATCACCTGATCATCAGCGAAGAGAATGGTGTCCATGGTAAAATTATTCGTTTGAAAGTGTGTTTTTATTGTATCCTGCCATTCTTTAATGACACGGTCTATGTATATATTAAAGAGCGACGGTGAAAGGGGGCAGCCTTGTCTTACTCCACAGTTAATTCTTGCTATTTTGCTATCTTTCCTATCCGTTCTCATATTAATAACAATCTTGTTTTCTTCATATTCTGAATAATTTTAATAAGGTGTTGAGGGATTCCGTAATTTAACATAATTTCCCAGACTTTACATCTATTTACTTTGTCAAAAGCCTTCTTATAATCTACAAAGACCATGTAGGTAGGTAGATTGAATTCTCTCCTATTCTCTATTAATTGTGTTATGGTGAAGATGCAATCCGAACAGGATCTGCCCTTTCTAAAACCGTGTTGTGATTCTGATAAAATAGTTTCTGTTATTATATTCAGTCGTTTAGTCAGTATGGTTGCATATAATTTATAACAAGTGTTCAGTAGGCTAATTCCCCTGTAATTATTACAATCATTTCGATCTCCACGTTTGAATATGGGTGTTATCATAGCTGTTTTCAATTCTTCTTGTATGTGGCCAAAGTGCCAGCAGATGTTTATAAATTCCAATAGTCGTGTGTGCAGGGTAGTGGGTGCATATTTAGTAAGTTCTATATTTATTCCATCTGTACCAGGCGATATCTTATTTTTGGAGTGATGTAGAGCCATTAGGAATTCGTCTATTGTTATTGGATCGACATGTTCATTTATATTAGCTGTTATTACTGTCTCTTCTTGTTCTTCATAGGGCCATAGGTTTTTGTAGTAGGTGAGCCACTCTTCTTCGGGTATAGTATTAAGTTGTAGATTGTCTTTTTCTGTGCTATTGAGATGTCCTAGTATTTTATATGCCTTGTCTTGTCGTCCCTGAACGTCATGCTCAATGTCACTTATGTATTTCCTCCAACTTTCTCGTTTAATTTTCCTCACTTCTCTTCTAACTATCGCATTTCTATATTGATATTCTGCCCTATCTTCAGCGGACTTTGAATTAAGGTATTTTAAATATACTGCTTTCTTTTCTTTAATATAGCCTGCTATTTCTTCATTCCAGATTTTTAATCTTCTGTTGTAGTTTCTTTTTATTCTTGTTCCTAGTGCTTCTTTAGCAGCTTGTCCTACGGAGTCTTTTATGTCCTCCCATTCCTGATTTATATTTCTGCTGATTGCTTTTTGTTGCAGATGTGATAGTACCCGTCTCTGGTATAGATATTGTACACTCTCTACTTGTAAAAGATGTACTTTAAAGATTTCTTCGTGATGTTTATTTACTATCATATAAATCAGTGTTGTTACTATTAAGGACAACTTTAATTTCCAATATTAAAAAGTTATTCGTTACCGACAACTGCAAAAATTTGGAATATTTGTGCGTGAAACAATAGTTTCAATATCTTATAAACTGATTATGGCGCCATAGAAACAATTATGATTATCTTTTGGAAAACTCTTGACATCTTCGAAATAAATATTATTTCAACCTTACGAGACCTATAAATATTTCCTTATATAAAAATTTGCAGAACAAACTAAATGTAAAGCATTTTTTGACTCGCATATCTTATAAAATGTGCCTTCGTTTGTCATGTACATTTCTATTTATCCGATTTTGTGGTTTGACCAATAACTGCAGCTATTATTAACAAAATATGTATTTATGAAATATAAATCTGTACGCATTCTTTCAGCTGTTATTTAATGTTTGTCTAATGGTTCTCAAAGTCTAATGTAGCTATTAATTTATGATTTTGAAATTACAAAATACTGAACGAAATATTTTAGTAAAGTACTAACCAATACTGTTCATAATCTGTTGCGGCACATTCTGTCCTCTTATTAATGAGTATGTCAGTAATATGATATTGCACAGATATGAATGACGGCTACATTATTTTAAGCGACGTTCATGAATCATACTTTGTGGTGATAAATAAGGAACGACAATAATATCAATGAAGAAGCTACCTTGCTTGCCAGAAAATTACTTTTTGTTAATTTGCAGCGCCCTTGCTCTGTGATTAATGTTAATTTTGGTATGAGATAAATTCGTATGACCACATTGATGGTAAATGATAAAAGTTGTCTCTGATTTTCTGCCTTATTTGGGTGTATTAATACAACTTCTAAAATTTGAAATGTTAAACTTATATATATAGCATAGGCTATCAATACAAATAAATAGTATATACATATGTATACAATTTTATATTTTTTAATTCCTTTTGCAGCTAGTAAATTTAGAAAAGTTTTTGCTAACTAGTAGTTCGGAATGAATTTTTATTAGACATCATATGTTAAAATGCAATAAAAAATGCTTATTTTGAAAGAGAATTAATGTGTAAACCTCATACTGAACTTAAAATTATTTTTAGTTGTATTCTATACTTAAAAACGTTGATATATGTAAGGTTCTCAAATGGAACTTTAATTGAAACCTCTTCACACGAAAACTAAATAGACTAGTAATACTAGTAAAAATAAACAATAGCGTTTTTAAACACTGCTGACAACCGTTTGAAATAAACAGTGAGGTAAGGCAGGGTATAACTTCTTAGTACTATTCATTAATGTATGTATACTTAGTATTATGAGCAAAGATCCATTAAGAACTACATTTAAAATTATAGTAAGAGCTCTTATGTCGACCATTTTCTTGAACACACAAATTTAATCGTTGCATAAAGGAATTGTTCACAGTTCTTAACATTGCGGGAGTTACGTCTCTAAAAACATGTTGAATTCGCATTCGCATTTCTTCTCTCGTCGTAGGAGGAATTCTGTAGACTTGATCTATTACAAAATACATGTAATTTGGGCAGGTCGGGGGACCTTGCCGGCCAAGTTACTGGACCTCCTATTCCAATCCATGTATTGGGACATTCAGAGTTTAAAACGTTTCTAACGTCCAAATTATGTTTAAACACAGCTCTGAAGAAGTCAAACAACAATTATTACGGTTTATAAACGTGCTATGGAAAACTAGAAAGACACCACAAGAATGGAAAATCGCCAAAGTAGTACCGATATTTAAGAAAGGGAATAAAGCTCTCTGCGAAAATTACAGAGGAATCAGTTTATTAAATACAGCCTACAAGATATACTCTACAATAATCAATCAAAGACTTAAAAACATCACAGAAGCTATTATACTAGATTCTAGAAGAGCAAACCGGGTTCAGATGAGGTAGCTCTTTCACGGATAATATATTTAGTTTAAAACAAATAATCCAGAAACATCAGGAATTCAACCGAGAAACCCACATCATGCATATAGACTATATAAAAGCATTTGACATTGTAATAAGACATAAAATGTGGGAGATATTAGAGAATGGTGGTATACCACACCATTTAATAAGTTATAAAAGAAATGTACAAAGGAACACAGATATATAACGGGACAAATAGATACAAAATAAATAATAAATACAGGAATTAGACAGGGCTGCAGTATGTCGCCGACGTTATTTAATATATACATGGACGACGCTATACTAAGTGGAAAAAGTTAATACATTCCTACACATTCAATCTAATCAACGATAACTCTGTGAGGAGTATGCTCCTCGCAGATAACCAAGTAATAATAGCAACAAACGAGGACTCTCTGCAGAATGCAATGTTTAAACTCAGCCAAATAATGGAAAATTATAACATGAGCATATCAATAAATAAAACAAAGGCGGTGGATTTTAAACAATACCATCAAATTAGATCTAAAACCATTCTGCACAATCAAACCATAGAAAAATTAACTCCTTTGATTTCCTCGGATATCTAATATCTTTGAACAAAGAAAGAGAGGTCCAAAACAAAATAGAGAAGTCGGACACCTAAGAATGAAGTTAACCAAACCACATCCATAAAATTCTACGAGACCGTATCAGTACCAACAATAACTTACGACAGCGAAACATGGACGATAACAAAAGCAAATGAAAAGCGAATACAAAGCGTAGAAATGAAATTCCTTAGAGCAGTCGCAGGATATCGAAGAGAAGATCCGTAAAGAACTAAATATCTTCAGCCTGAACGATAGAATGAACCAATATAGAAATGAATGGCTACAACACTTGCAAAGAATGGATGAAAACCGCATCCCGAAATAAATGTACCAGTACAGATCTAGCGGCAGAAGAAACGTGGGCCGACCTAGGAAAAGGTGGTCAGACCAGATACAATAAGAGTGCAGAGTGACGTAACGGATTATTGAAGTCTAACATGCGCGGAAGAAGGAAAAGAAGAAGAAGACGCCCAAATTACAAGGTCAAGGCGCCCGTCATGTTGCATTCTAAAAATTGTAAATACGAGTACATATGACTATTCAGATGTCGTTCAAAAAGGTTGGACCAACGACATGTTCGCCTACAATCCCTCCCTAAACATTTAAAGACCATCGATGTTGATTATCCGCTTCTCTTACAAATGACGGATTTTCCGTTGAATAATAGTGGAAGTTGTTACGATTCATATTCCCACGTTTATGAAAAGTTGCTTCGTCGGAAAAAAGGACATAATTAAAGAAATTAGCTTGAGCATCTATTTGTTAATGGGTCCATTCGCAAAACATTAGCCAACGTTGAAAGTCATGATCAAGCAATTCTTATTACGTTGAATGTGGTAGGGAGAGTACGTGTACTTTTTCAATATTTTCCCCATAGAATGCTAGCATAAGTCTGCTGGGTGGCTGATATATCTGGTGTTAAAGTTCTGATCTACTACAGAAGCTATTATAGCAACTTCGTTGTCTTCCTTAGTTTTACGCTTCCTTCGTGGAGTACTATCGTATTTAAGTCTGCCTGTATTTGTAAATCTTTGTCGACATGGTTTGAAAGCCAACCCACTGGGATGTCTTCGGAATGGGAAACACATATATGCATTGCTGTGTTACACTCGATAAAATGGACTTATTCTAATTAAATATAGGTAAAGTATTAAAACTAGAGGAAGCAGAAATTGTAAAATTGCTTCAAAAGAACGTTTAGATTCTGTTATATTTGTATGTAGACATGTAGTACATATGATATGAATGCAGTTCGTCGTATTTTCCATAGCAACAATGCTGTATTTGTTTATTTATATGTTATTTAAACATGTTTTTACATTTTCGTTCACATATGTGGAAATTGCTAAGTTATTTCTATTCCTTAGGGAATTATAAGTTCAAATGCCATTGACTATTTAGATAGGGCAGCGTTGTATGTGAAGTTTGTTAAGAACAATGATTTAATGAGTGAATTGTTTGTAATTATATGTCGAAAGGTCATGTTCTTAGAGAAATTTCGAAATTTTCTTATATTTATGTGTGTAGATCCTGTTAAAATATTTATAAATGATAGTGTTATTATGTTAGGATAGTTTAAGGTTGTTTTTCAAAAGTTTAAATGTTAATTTGTTTGTTTATCTATAATTTGAGGTTAATTTTCATAGTACATGGGTCATGTTTGGTCTTAAAAGATTTGTCTTTTTTATGAGCAATTCAAATATCTTACGAATTCATTGTTACAATGCCCAATTGTTCCAACCTTGATTTTTAATTAATTACCCTGATATTTATCTAATTCAACTTTGCTTTTATTTAATAAATTTTGTATTTGGTTTTTATAAGAGTCTCATTTAAAAGGTAATGCTGTGTGAGTAGTTTATTTAAATACCATTTGTTGTCTATTTCACATGTCATTGAAGGCACTACATTATATGTGCATATTTTATCTTGTGTACATACAGCAGATTATTTATCCCCATCGACGAATATTACAACTATTATTATTACGGGATATTTCGCAGCAACTATTTTTGTCACCGCAACGTGGGGCATTTATATTTATTTCCCCCCTACACACAGCAATATATATATATATATATATATATATTTAGCTGCGAGGAAGCAGTTATTATTAAGAACAATCATATCCCCAAATTATATAGATAATATCGATGTTACATTTGTTTAAAGATTGTTACATATTTTGTTGTTGAAAATATATTATGTTCCGTTACTTATAATAACTTTATAATTTATTAGTAATAATTATATGTAAATTACTTTTCTAGAAATGCATAAATGGAACAACTTTGTAAATTCTACCTTTTTCCAAATTGGACGTATTCTTCGCCTCAGAAAAATGCTTTTAACGTTGCTATCAATCACATAAAATGTGAGATGAAAACGTGTATTATTTTTAAAACAGTGCGACTAACGGCAAGAAAATGATTGATATGGGTTCATTTTACTAGAAAGTAGTGTAATTATTAGTACAGCTATATGTTATCTGCAAAGAAATCAAAACTTAAAAGTACATATTTGATTAATCTAAGCATAGGTGGGTCAAAGGGCCAATTTAATAATAAAGTAGAACATTAGTGGAAGAGTCATGCAGGAAGCAATATTGATTTCTTTTTATAATATAATAATTGTAAATAATAAATTTTTCTGCGGCATAAAACCACAGAATTCCTATTTATAAACTGCATCGAACTGTTGCAAAAATTAATATTGTATTTGGCACATCACTTATTAAAAACTGACTTCAATAGAATCCGTTGGTGTTACTAAAACACGCGCAAAAAAGCTTTGCTAAATCGTAAAAACGTCAACTTAATTTTTCAGGCAGACGAAGAGGATGTGATACAAACCATATATCGTTTCAACTGTGAACTTTATGAGGCAGGATTTCGAGATGCGGCTTTTCAAATGCGTTTATCTGAGAGCATGGAAAGGTTACGGATTTGCAACTGGAGCAGATTCCATAGCGACGTCCTCAGATTGTCTTGCTTAATTTAGCATATCTAAATGGTTCAACCTTTACGTACTTCCATTTTATGAATCGTCACGATCATTAAATGAACACTATGAAGGGAATATCTTCCCACTAACGTGACAATTTAATAACTTTCTTGTGCTTATATGCATACTACACATAAATGTAGTAATTTTATACTAAACTCTTCCGGTTTTCAAAGTTCATATCTACCATCTCAAGTTTACGTGATCAATATACAGCTAAATATACAACTTCCATTAAAATCACGAACTAGGGAAGAAATCTAATGCAAATAATGTCAAACGACAAAATACAATAATATAGATTGTAGGCTAACGAAATAAATAAACGAAACGGTGAATTCATTGTACCAATGAGAAATTCAGAAGACATGAATTGGAAAAACTTGGAATACATTTTATTTTCTATAACTAATCAAAGATGAACTGTAATTACGTGGAGTAGGCAAATATACGCGCCACAAAATATGTTTGTATATTAGG
Source organism: Limonius californicus (assembly GCA_014611495.1). Taxonomy (NCBI): domain Eukaryota; kingdom Metazoa; phylum Arthropoda; class Insecta; order Coleoptera; family Elateridae; genus Limonius; species Limonius californicus. The sequence continues at coordinate 11,638 of JABXWE010012596.1, forward strand.
ACATCGCAAATGTTGATTTACCGTCAGTGGAACACTCGATTTATTTTTCGTTGAACAAAATTGATAGTAATGATGTTATTTGTAACTTTCCTATAACCGCTCAAGTTAATAAACATTAATTCGAAGGCTAAATTACATGCGTACGAGTTTGATGTTCCATTTATTAAGTTGCTAATTGATTTGCGCTCTGCTACGTTGAGGTTCACATTCATTAATGTGTGAATATAAAATTATTCATATCATTAATTTGTATTTCAGTAATTTACTTGATACGTATTTTAAATACAAGCGACATGTCAATAACAATAAAAATTGTAGATATTGTTAATATTATTGTATTTAACTATTAATTTAAAAAGTGTATTTGTACTAATTCAATATATCGCTGTAAAAGTGCATGCTAGTTTTAATTGTACCTGGTCACTACTGTACGTATAAAGTATTATCATACAGCATTTCTACACAAAAATTTAGAACAGTTACTTTCAAAGTATGTGGACTGGGACCTACTGGTAGGTCATCAGATTGTAGAAAGGACTCCCCGATTTAATAACACGACGTGTTTATTAGTACTAACCCAAATTAAGAAGACTATAGCCTTGCGGCTTTTTTTCTGTAAAACCAACTATTTGTGAGATATAAGGGATCTGATTTAAGTTTCAATAATATTTAACAATTATTTTTTCAACACACTATATTTCATAACAGCTCTTTTGCTATTCCCTTTTTTTGTAGAACGTGTTATAGCTTTCAAAGCATTAATCTCCTTCCACTAAGGCTTACCCAAACCTCATCCTTTTAAGGGGGCAATGGCGTCTCGACGAACTGATGGGGATTTTCAGCATTCTGTATTTTCATGTTTTGCGGGTTTACACATTCATGACAGCAAAACCACGTTTTGTCCGTAGAAAAAGCGTTCTTGGATCTGTATAATCAGTTAATATATTTAAATTTTTATTTCAAAATTGCATTTAAGTGATCACTCAACTGGGAACAGTTCATTAACAACCGTCAATTAATATGGAAACAAATGATGGTTTGTCTTTAATATCGTGTGACATGGTCTCACACAAATGCCCAGCTGTTGTGACAAATGACAAATAGCTGTGTTAAGCTAAGTTTCCATATTTACTCTACCAGTGGTCCCAATCTTGATCTAAACACCTCCTTATTAGGTTTGATAAATTTAGGTAACACAGTTCAACTTATCAAACTAATTAAAAGAACTTAACAACACTAGCACTTAGATTATTCCATAACATAATCTTTATATCTTACGGGTAAATTCCTTGACGTAGTTGGTCTAACAGTATTTCCATTACTGGATTTCACAATGTAAGGTGGTGGTTCATTAGCAACCAACAACTTTTCCTCGTTGCCATTCTTCTGATTTATTTGTATGAGTATTGATTAATGTATCATCTGCTCTTTCCAAATCATTCAGCTTTCGTGCAGTTTGCAATGTTGTGTGCTTCAATGGGAGGCTAAATTCTACTTCTTAGCCCATATTTAAAACTTATTACTTTCAAAATGGCGGCTAGGAGCCATTTTGAAATATTTTTAAAACGGCAATGGCGGTCGAGTGACACCTCATCTGAAAGGTTTCTTTGGGGAAAATTTAATAGATTTAGAAGCAAATGACAGACTTCTAAATTAACTCTTTCTGATATTAAGCAAAACGCTAAAAAAATGTAGGAGGCGAAACAACAGAAGCAAAACAATTGAAATAATTAGTATTTCTGTTCTGTCACTTTAATTCAATTATTGCATTTTTTAAATGGGTTTGTTAACAGACGGAATGTAAGATAATGATGAGATGAAAATCCCCATGTTTTCCGGGAAGGTTACACCCAATTTCAGCAAAACTTTAATGTGTGGATAGGAATACTTGGCGACCATATCATAGGTCCCTTATTTATCGACGGAAACCTTACTGGAGAATTGTACTTGAACATGCTGGAAAACCACATCCATCCGTTAATAGTTGAGATTGCTGAAAATAATCCTAACCAATGTGACATGGATGTCATATTCCAACAACACGACGCTCCTCCGCATTTTAGCAGACAAGTTCGCAATTATATTGGTGCAACGTATCCTCGACGATGGAGTGGTCGTCGTGGTCCAACAGAATGGCCTCCGCGATCCCCTGACCTGACTCTGTTGGACTTTTTTGTGGGGTATCTTAAATCGAAAGTTTTTCAAACAGAACCCGATTCCCTTTTGGATTTACGATGTAAAATAACAGAGACTTGTGCAAATATCGGAGTTTAAACTTTCCAGGAAGTACAGGAAGAGATATTAAATAGGTTTTTCTATTGCCAAGAAGTTCAAGGAGCACAATTTGAACATGTATTAAAATAGTATTGCTATTTAGTTTTCGTTGTATAAAATAAGTTTTGTTGTGTTTTAGAATCTTCTTCTTCTTCCATCTTCAATGGTGAACATTTCGAAAGCATATCTTTTTTGCTTTAATTCTTAGTTTTTTCCATAATGTTATTTTCAATCTTCTGTCATTTGTCGCTGGTTAAATATTTTTTTATGAAACTCAAGGATCAGACGCAGAATGAAAAGACCTTTCAAATGGGGTGCTACCATTTTCATTTAAAAAAATAGTTCACCATGGCCCCTAGCCGCCATTTTGAAAGTTCTCAAATTTAAATATGGACTAAAAAGTAGTATTTAGCCTCCCATCAAAGCACACAAAATTTTGTTAAGCAATATCAAGTCGTTTAAAAGTTAGTAGAGGGGGAGAAATTTTACGACCGCATTGTATGTCTTTGTTTTTCCTGAGAATGTTTTTGGGTATTTTAACTCCGCTTGCTGCTTGTATGTTAGATCTACTGTGATGTGGACTGGAAGTTACTATTTAAAAATCCAACCCACAATTTATCAAAGTTTTGGCACTCATGAACTAAATGGCATATTGTCATCAACTACTGTACTGGGTATACCATGGCAAGAAAATGTCATTTTGAATGCTGTTATTACATCATTTGCAGTTTTCCCTTTCATAGGTAGTAATTCCAACAATTTAGAGCAGTAGTCCATAATAACCAGATAACTTTTTCACGCATATTCTAATATATCAGCTGATACTTTAAAAGGGTGTTGCGGTAGCTGATGAGGCAATAACCCTTCGTTAGTGTTAGCTGGTTTAGATTTTTCACAAATATTACAGTTGTTAACTATTGCAATTTCTACCAGTACATTATTTTCATAGCCCTCAGTTTCGTTCTTGTAGAGCCTGAGTGGCTCTCATGGAGCAAAGCTAACATGTTCACTCTTAACTTATTAGGAACTATGACACGATCTTTCTGAAAAACTATCTCATCGGACACAGAAATATTATTACGTAAGTTCCAATACTTGGCAACTACAGGTGATATATTTTTCTTAGATTTTGGTCATATTTATTATATTATAATAGTAATGTATTAGTTTATGCAACTCATTGTCATATTGTGTGTGTTTTTTAAATTCATCCTTTTTACATTTGCTCATTCAAAGATGTATTGACACCGAATGAACCATTTCTTCATTTTCTACGGGATCTCTTAAGTAATTTTGAGAAAGCAGGTCTGCAATATGTAACTCCTTCCCTGGTTTACTTTAATTCAAAGTAATATTTAATTCGTGTCAGCTTAAGTCGCTGTAGACGATGGTTACAAATTTTAGAAATAGACTTGACTTGATCATATTTTCTGCCCTAAACATATAAATTAAATTTATTTATTGCATGAACTACGTCCAAAAGTTCCTTCTCAATTTGTACGTAATCCTTCTCTGTATTAGTCAAACTTCTCGACGAAAAAGCCAAAGGCTTACCAGCTTGTAACAAAATTAGCCTATGCCATCTCTCGATGAGTCAGTTTGAATTGCTGGTACAAGGTTGACTGTCAAAAGTACCGGGGATTGCAAATTATATCTCTTATTTTATCAAGGGCGGTGGTATATATAGGTAACCAACCAAAGTCGTAGTCTTTTGGAGTAGCAACCGCAAGGGTTTAGGTGATCAATAACAAATTGTTATAGGGTTTAGAGTGTTGAAATACGGCGGAAGTGATCTCGATGAAGAGATAACGCACAAGACTGGAAAACAGGGATTGTATTACCCATATTTAAGAAGGGCGAAAAGCAGAAGCCAGAAAACTATAGAGGAATTACACTTTTAAACTCATGCTGAAAATCACAACAAAAATAATAGCACAGAAACTTAATGAAATTATACCACTGAATGACGAACAACGAAGCTTCCGAATAGGACGATCGTGTAATGAAGCGATTTTTATAATCAGGCAAATAGCAGAAAATGCTATAGAATATAACAAGCCGGTATTTGTCTGCTTTGTATACCTAGAAGCAGCTTTTGACAAGGTGAAACTACCGCATGTCTTAGAGATATTAGAAGCAGCATATGCCTAATGTATTAGGTAGTTCAATTAAAAACATATATAGCGACAACAATGTATAGATAAAGGTGGATAGAAAATTAACAACAGCGATACCAATACATAAAGGAATTCGATAAGGTGACTCGCTAAGCCAATTGGTATTCTACATCTTAATGAACGAAATCAGAAATGAAACAAAAAAGAAACGAGGATACAGGTTGGAAAATAAAGAAATGCCAATGGTGTGTTACGTGGACGATGTGGCACTAGTAGCGAACAGTGAAGATGACCTTCAGCGCCTGCTATACCAAATGAATATCAGCTGCAAAAGATGGAACCTTAAGATATAAAAAGAAAACGAAAACTCTAACAGTCAGTAAGTTCCCACTCAGGTGTAAATAAGAAATTGAAAATAAGATTATAGAACAAGTAAGCAGCTGCACATATTTAGGTTCTGAGATAAAAGTAGCGGAATAATGGCCAACGAAGTTAGAACACAAGCAACAAAAAGCAGCTACAATATCGGGCTGCTGGGCTGGCATAATAAGAACTTGAAAAAGTAGTCAAATGTAAAAATGTACAAAAGTGTCATTACACCATATTAACATACGTGGTAGAAACTAGAGCAGATATGGCTAAAACAAAGCAAATACTAGAAACAACGGAAATGGAGACGTTAAGATTGATAGCCGGAAAGACAAGATTAGACTGCATAAGAAATAATGATATAACAGATGAATCTGAAATATAAGCTATAGGAGACTGGACAAATACTAGGAGAGAAGAATGAACAACCACATATCAAGAACGGACAACACGAGATTGGTCAAAATAGCGAGGGATATGCCATCTAGAGGCAGACAGTACAAAATATGGAAAGACTGCATAATTGGAATAAACAAGTCGGAGGCCTAAAATGAAGTAGAAGAAGGTTTAGAGTATGTTTTATTGTACAGAACTCTTAGTGGCAATACATAATTAAATGGCGGGGCTATGGCACTGCCTGACTACCAATGGTACCAACCTTGATCTATGACATATACATCAAAACTTTGTTCAGCTTGCTCCCATATAAACAACATTTTCCTATAAAAGTTTAGAAAAGTACTGGTTTGCCATAATTGAAAGAATTACTATTAAAATCACACAAGAAACCACTATATATCTTAATTTTGCAACTAAACCAACTGAACTATTAATTTGTGATTCACATACAGCTTGCCGGTTTTAACCTTGCTTGTGAGTGAACATTGCGCACTACCACCACACTCCAGTGAAAAGTGCGTGCAATTGAATTTCAATCTAAAATTAATGCAGGGAAGCGTACACGCGTTTCTTTTACTGAGTGTACCGAATGCTAATTGTCCATATACATTGTATTCGTCTCTCTTCCTCCTAGTGCCCACTCTTTCTCGCGCCGCGTATCTCCCACCAGCAAGACCCCCATACACAAAAGATAAAGATCGTCTATTTTGCTTGTTTGTAACACCTGTTATTTTTCCTACAAAAGTTCTTCGCTGCTCTTACAGAATTGTTCTTAAGTTTTGCATTTTTTACACATTTAATATTGATAAAAGTTTTTTCTCGTACTTCTAACACAGAATATAATTTATATTTTTACAAAAAAAAGGTATATTGTTTACCAACGGCTTTCATTTTAAATTCGTTTCGCAAGAACTGTTTCACTTAGAAAGTGATTATTTTAGCCATCCTATCCACTTTCATTAACAGCAAAAAAGTTCCAGTAATAATGTTTGTTTAGTTGTTAAGCATAAACGCCCACGTTCCAAATTGCAAATTATTCTAAAAAGCAACTCTGCTAGGGTGCAATTTTGATACTTCAATTCTAGCTCGGTCTATGTAATATAATACACCTCTGGATATCTCATTAGAGTAGAAAGCATTCTGTATTGAACGATGCATTCGAATTTACTTGCAAGTAGTGTTTTAAGCAATCAGAAGTCACGTAACAACGTTGTGTATCTATGGTTGCCGCATGTATAAAAGCTTTTACAATACCCATTTGATTCAAGTAAAATCATAAATTGCCAGAAAACACGATAAGTCATGACAGCCTTCCCCGCTCTCGTAAGCAGTGTTTAATCGGAATCTTGGTAGATGTAAGACTTCGCGCGAGATGCGGCTATATTTCACTCAGAAGAGATTAAGGTGAAATTACAAAAGATCTGTATTTACTTCACGTTCCGGAGCAGTTCGGCCAAGAGCAGTTTCTGTAATTAAAGGAATGCATCCTACAACAAATGAATCCGTCTGTTGTCCTGATATTTTATTTACAGGGAGTGATATGAATATTAAAATTGGCGGAGAAATTGTGAGTTGGATTTACCGTAAAAAATAGTTATACTTTTAATTTTCTAAAATTTCCCAGCAGTGGCATAGTTTGATTAAGGTAATATCATATTTCGTACTCGCCAAATCAACTTTGCTAAATTTGTATATTATTTTTTAAACATAATTTATTTGTTTTGAAATCATGAAAGGAACGTAAACATATAAAAATAAACCAGTTATGGCGAATGAAAACAATTAACTTGGGGTTGACAAATATAATTTGATTTCTTGCTATTTTCTGAATTCAAATATAAATACTGCGTTTTCGCAAAACAAATATGGAACTTAAAAATATTTATCGGTTTAAAGTTGATCTTAAAATTATCAGCAATCTTGTACAAACCCATCTTTACGTATGGGCTGTAGCTGTCACCACCAAACACACCACACAGCACACACCACACACCACACACCACATACGCCACACACCACACACCAACAGAAACAAATTAGTTTTAAAATATTGTAAAAACCCAAAAAAATCCAAGATTTTTTACAATATTTAAATCATTTTGTTAGACTGTAAACGATATTTTCGTTCTTTGTACAGTGCTGATAACAGTCTGATTTTAATTTAGAATCTATTGATTTCAATATATACACACAACAAATACAATTGCTACTAATTATAACTAATCGGTTGGGGCTTCTGGAAGTACCTCTGTTTTTTTTTACAACTTAATGCAGTTTAAGACTGCGTCTGACTAAGACTCAGGCAACCAAAAATTAAGTGTAACTGCTTATGGGCAAAACAAATATATTTATTTTCTGTCAGAGGTGGGCCGTCTACCTGAACACTGGAAAGTGCAGGCGATGTAATAGACAATACGTAAAATATACGACAAAATATATTGGTGACAGAGTCTTGGTATTTGAGGTTGTGTGCAGTATGTTCTTACAGGATGGTAGTGTGTAATGACATTTCGCTAAATTATCTCAATGTAGTTAGTCGTAAAAGTAGATTGATTTTACCGTATTTCTATTATGGATATGTAGTATAATATTAAAAAAAATGCAAGTGGAAAAGTCGCTTATTAGCGTAGGAACGGTGCCAATAGTAACTGCTAAATTTGTAGGTCCGTTAAACACAATACATACGGTGCGGTCGTAAAATGCCCTCTCCCCTACTAACTTTTGAACGACTTGATATTTCTTCACAAAATTGTGTGTGCTTTAATGGGAAGCTAAATACTACTTTATAGCTCATATTTAAATTTTGTAACTTTCAAACTAGCGGCTAGGCGCCATCTTGAACTATTTATTTAAATGACAATAAGGGGTCGAGTGTCAGCTCATTTGAAAGGTACTTTAATTCTGCGTCTGATCCTTGAGTTTAACAAAAAAACATACATCCAGAAAAAAAGACAGATGATTGAAAGTAACAAGTTTATGGAAAAAAAGAAGGTACCCGGAAAATTTTGCGATTTGCGGTCCGGAAGTGTTGTTGGCTTCGTCGAGGACAACTACTTCTCCTTATGGCACTTTCCCATAGCTCGTACCGTTCGGCCGCTATGGACGTCCAAACTCGAAACACGAATCGACGTCCAGCACGTGTCCACGTCATCATGAATATGCTCGCATAAGTATAGCGTAGCGACGGCCTGTTCTAACATCCCCAAAGGGGCCGCGGGGACCGTTGGTTAAGCTTTTATGCCGATTTTTACGTTTTTGTTTCGGCGTTTCGGCGTCCCCAGCTCCCCCTTCGCGGATGTTAGAACCGCCTTTGCTGGCCGTCGATGCGCCGTAAACAATTTAGACCGAAGATACTTGTAGCCAGCGCTATATTCGACGGGCCCTATTTTTGCTGGGGTTTTGTTTAGGGTTATAATTTAACAACGCTACTTTGACAACGACATTTTAGAGCATTACTGTTTTTGGCAGCGATGGTTTAGGGCTTAGGCCAACGGTAGTGTTAATAAGTGCTATTTTTACTAAAACAATTTAGACCGAAGCTACTTGTATACAGCGCTACATTCGACGGGCGCTATTTTTGCTGGGGATTATTTAGGGTTATAATTGAAGAACGCTGCTTTGGCAACGACCATTTAGAGCAATGCCATTTACGGCTGGAACGAGGTACGCTAACAGTATTTTTAATTAGCTATTTCTACAATAATTTAGACCAGATCCAATCCATTTGTAACCGACGTTATTTTTGATGCGCGCTATTTTCCCGGTAACACATTTGAGAGCAATGCAATTTTTAGTAGCGACGGTTTAGACCAACGCTGATCTTAACAAGTGCTATTTCTAGTAAAACAATTTATACCAAAGCTATTTGTAACCAGCGTTACTTTCGACGCGCGCTATTTTTTATGGAGGTTTTTTAAGGTTATAATTTAACAATGTTAATTTGGTCACGACGTTTTAGATTGCAGCTGTTTTTCGCTATGACAATTTATAATAACGGTATTTTTTATTAGCGCTATTGGTACAACAATAATATGGACTAAAGCCACTTGTAACCGACTTTATTTTTGATACGCGCTACTTTAGCAGACGTTATTTTTAGCGGTAATATATTTGAAAGCGCTACTTTGGCAACGACATCTTACAGCAATGATATTTTTAATAGCGACTGTTTCTTGAACAGTGCTATATACAACAACAATTTGGACCAAAGCAGATTCTAACCCGCATTGTTTTCCATGGACTCTATTTTCCTAGATGCTATTTGTGGCGGTAAAATTTTTTAGAAATCTACTTTGGCAACAACGCTTTAGAACAATGCTAACCTTGGTAGCGACGCTCTAGACCAACGATTTTTTTAATCAGCTGTTTTCCAGCAGCAATCACAGCCAAAGTTATTTGTAACGGGCGCTTTTTTATGGAGGCTATTTTTAGCAGCAACAGTTTTCATGAACGTTATTTTTGGTAAAGACTATTTATATTGGCGCTAGTTTGCTGTTGCTATTTGTGGCAGCGATGCTTTATATCAATGCTATTGTTATCAGCTCTATTTTTGATCTGCGTCGTTTTTCTCTGTTGGCGTTTCTACTCGGTATGGTTTTTGATGGGGACTGTTTATGGTGGCAGTATTTTTTCTCTGTTTCGAATTAATAATATTATTTATATCGCTATTTCTGAGAGCACTATTACGTTTCTTAGCGTATACACATATATCTAAGTTAATCCAACCCAGCTACGTCATTTTCATTTAAGTTTGAGTATTAAATCCAAACAAAATAGATTTATGAAGATAAGCATTTCTACGGCAGTTATAGTATGTGGAACAGGAACATTTCGAACACAATAACTTCCTAAGCTGGCAACCAATAATTTGTTATTTACGACTGTAGAAAATCTAATATACCCACTTCTAACTCTTATCAGGACGCGAGATGATTTTCAGATGCTGACGGATCCGAAATGAAAAATTAAATTTAAGTCAAAATTAGTAATTCATGAACCTCCGTGTTGCAAAAAATATGATTAATAAGCTGCTGCGTTTGCTCAAGCTCTTTAAGAAATTAAAATTTAACGAAGACAAATTTTTAAACACTTTCATCTGGTAATGAAATCACGGTTTTTGTGACACCCTCATTTAAATGGAACCCGCTAGCTAACGTTTGGTTTTACAAACATTCAGCGCCTCATCTGAGAAAAAAACTTTTCTTTAATTAGTTTAATTCAAACATTTTCTTACGGAATATTTATAACCACATTATCTTATATTTTACATTTGGAAATAGAATTATAAACTTTAAAAGTCTTAGTAAATCACGGCAATTTCAGTTTCAGGTTTTATTTATATTTGATTAGACAAAAATTATTTACACAGTAGCTTTATCCGTAAATTAACTGCCACCGAAAGATATACTCACGAAGAAAATGTAAGCAAGTAAATTTCTTGAAATTGTAACACAATTAAACCAATTACGAATGTTACAATCTTTGAAATTAAATTACTTAGAAGCAACTGCTAAATATGGAAACAATTTCATTCAACGCGGATGAATAATGCGCAGCCAGTGTCACTGTCGCACCACTAAATTTCCTTTTTTCGGGTTCGCTCACCTATAAATCTTAAGAGATTTACATAGATGTCACCTTTATCTTACTTACATGACACTTACATGGATCTGCTGTGTTTGATTACTTTCTTCTTACGTTCTCGCTTCTAGTTTGTTAATTTCCTGAAGAAACTCGAGAAGACAACAGATGTTCATTTTATATCTTAAAATGCTGTTATTAACCGAAATAAAAATTTAAGGTTCACGTGAAAATTGAACACGATCTGCATTATTAAAATATCACCTCCATTCCTTAAATGTGTAGAATCAGATTAATGTTAAAGGAAGGATATCAACGTGAAAACACGTTTTCGACGCCAAAGTTTCAGTTGCATCCAATTTATTTAATTGCACAGTTATGGAAGACAGAATGTCGTACTTATTTACGTAGAATGTAATTATATTGACAGAAATAAGAAGTTCACCGCGAATAGGAATTCCAGCAAGGCTACTACAATTTTCGAATTTACTAACATTCTTAAAATGCCTTTATTACTCAGAACTTTTCAGTTAAAATGTTATGTCCCATTTATCCACTCGTAACTGTTGTGTACAAATACTATAGTTGCCAAAAGCGCTGATTATAAAAATGGAATACATTCCAGTTTGTTTAGAAAATGTTCATCATCATCATCATCATCATCTAACATGGAGCTGACTCGAGGGTCGATCCTATAAATTTATTTTCCAACGCAACATAACATAAATAATCATACCGAATAACTAATTTGAAATTGTTTGAATTCCTAGTAGCATTAGAGAAACTCCCCGTTTTAAGAAAAATAATACCTAATTCATTTTATGTGTTGTAAAATGTTATTTACTTTCCGAATTCCCTTCCAGAAGCAATTGTGCTTGTGCAAGAAAAGCAATACCTTTGAATTATGATAGCGCCCTGAAGATAAACTTTCGAAAACCAATATCCCCCTATAAAACTTGAAAAATATAGCAAACTTCCGATTGTCCGCAATAAACTATAATTTTTGTCTTCTCCCCAGTGTGTAGTAGTAAAGGTGACACATAAAAAAACTGTATAAATCGGGACACAATCTGATGAGTTTGTACGAGTCGCCTAAAGTTAAAACGAAACTCGTCAGTCGTGTAAACGAAATTTCCCGCAAACCTGTCGATGCTCCCACGAGGAAGCTTCGTTATCTCAAAAGATCCGCTGTATTGAAAGTATGCAAACGGAGCTCCCTTATCAAAGCACACATAGAAATAAATGAAATCAATGATCAAAGCTGAACGAACCATCACGTCGTAAACTGCGTATCAAACATACCTTAAGTGCTACTCAATTGATATCAGTTCCTTTCAACTTTATAAAATCTGTAGTTAAAACGACAAAGGCTATGTATTTACAGTGACTTTATATTACCTGAGTGAAAGAATTTGAAATAGATAAGTATGTCATTTACACATATTTTTTACTAATACAAATATCCTTAACAAACTAAAAAATAAGAAGAACTGCTTGGAAGGCAACTATTATGAATATTAGACCACCATCGCACATGAAAGTTCACCGGAAGTAATTGAATTTGCGAAATCTGATATTAACAATGGATTATTAAATGGGATAGATAAAACTTGTAAAAAA
>JABXWE010012597.1:0-21971 GCA_014611495.1 Limonius californicus
AAAAGAAACGCGTCAATTTCGCCTATTGTGTATGCAACCAACTATACCGACAACTAAAAATCAGAAACAAACGTCACTATAGTTGTGAATTATTTGAGTATGAAGGTTATGTTGATGCAGTGTTTATATTAAATAAGTATTTCACCCTATTGTATATGGCATAATACGATAAATTCTGACATTTATTTTAAACTGTAATTCATAAGTTGAAGCAAGTTTTGAATCAAATGCCGTTAAAAGAGAAATAATACAATTATAGTTTTTCAGTATTTTTAATTAGAAGCGTTTACAAAAAGTAGCATACCCTACATCACACTAAAAAAATGTTCTTGAAATTTGAAACTAGATACACGAAAAATAGATATACATACAAATACATATACACATATACAAATACAAATATAAATACAAATATACATTACCGGGCAATATTTAAACAAATGTGATTTCTTTACACAGAAACATTCGTCGTTAAAGTCGTTGTTTAAAAATCTCCATATAAAATATTTTTTACCAAATTTAGAGTTGAAAGTCTAACTAATTTTTTAATACACTGTAATTTTATTTTTATTGAGGATAGAACGAAAATTTTCGAATAACTCTAAATAATCCATGAGAAGTAGGTGCTGTGTTCCCACTTTATTAATAATGTAGGGAATTTCAGAAAAAGGAGCCTTTGTGTAGGATAATTGAGATTCTAATTCAGAGCTTTTCAAAATAGCTTGAGAATCTGGCACAGACTGAGCGCAACTTGAATCGAAAGAGTTAACAACAATTTTAAAATCACTATAATGTTTTTCAATAAAATAGAGCGGCTTCAATCAACTTTCCCCATCTGGTAAGGATTGGCTGTGTAGGTAAGGGAACATGCGAACTTGTGATTTTAGGAATACCTTCTTCTAGTTATTAATTAGTTTATTCGCCAATGGAAACTCTCCTCTAATTGTTTCGGCCACTATTCATTGTATGAAACAAGCAGGTCACTTGAATTATATTAGATAAAAAAAATTTAAGTTTTGACCAGCTTTCACCATATATGCTGCGCCATCGGTTACCATGTATAAAATTCTTTCTGATGGTATTTTATTTGGCAAATATAATAATGAAAGGGTTTCATTAACGAAACGTGAAATTGTCAAATGGTTGGTTTTTTCGAGTAACAGCAACTAAAACGCTGGAAAAAGGATTTCCGTTCAAGACACCAACAATAAAATTCGCAATAGATCTTCCTTTGGCACAGGAGGTTTCGTCAACACTAAAGCAAACATTATTATTCTAAATGGCGTTCCTAATTGTTTGAAGATTTTCATCTTATGATTTTGGAATGTGCGTTCTGGGAGCTGTTCTCCGAGAAACGACTTTTTCTTTGGTATATTTTTTCAAGCATCGTTTAAATTCTGAAACGTCGAAATTATTTAATGGAAATTTGCACACAAATCGTCATTACAGTTGCTAAAATTTTCGTTTTTGTTTAAACAATTCAGCAATAATTGTTGTTATGGCTCGTTTGCATTATTTTTTCTTTTTTGCTGTGGGCCAGTAGCTACGTGCTGATCACGTTGAAACTTTTTATTTTCGCTGATCTGTAAAAACAATAACTGAGTACAATAATTTAATAGAACTTAAACAATATGGCAACTAATTGAGGGGAACTTTGCCGATTTTTTTGCAACATTACATTGATTACATTGCCAATTTAATTCTTAAATTCTATGACTGATGATAATATCAAATAAAAAATTGGAATTTAATCTTTTAATTTGACATTAAGGGATGTTCTGGGTTGCCAATGTTTAAATAAAGGGAATATTTTATTAAATTACAATAATGGGATACATACCTCTTTTGTGCAAACAGTACAAAACGCAACATTTCTATCATATTTAAAGCATGCGTGCGTATTGAACCACTTCTTAATTAAATCGGTTTTTGAACTACCGACTTTAGCCATCTTCACAAATCTCGGGTTGATACTTGCAACTCTGTCATAAAATGAATTGCGCAAAAGAGAAACTGAAAACTTACCAACCCCTTTGGTAAGCACTAAATGCACAATAACGATATCTTCTAAGAATCAGCAAATTTCCCAAATACGTACTATTTTCCAAGAAATTTCCACTGAATACCTAAGTACCTACCCAACTAATACCGTCTTTGTCCTATAAGCTATCTGTTATTTCCCCGTAAGCAATTATAGAACATTCATTTCCAAAAAATTTACTCGATATGTTATTTTTTAATTTTTTTGTAGAATTGGCATTTTCATGCCCTTAAACGACAAAATATGCGACATGCCGTAAAGTTGTAATAGATGCAAAATATGCAAAATAGTATTTACTTTTTATGAGTCTAAACATTAAAAAACGTATATACACGAAAAATTAACAAGTTATGCTCAATAGGAAAAGATGTATTAGTTGCAATGTAAGAAGACCAGAGTAGGATTAAAATTTATGCAAATATGTAGTTGCGCAATTCTACTTATTAGGTAATCCCAAGGCCCCCGTTGAATAGTCGATCGCGTTTAATTGCAGTCTTCCACACAGTCGACAGTCGCTGTAAGTAAATCTTATCTACAATTTGTAAATACCAAATTAGAGGATTAATTGAAATGTTTTCCCAGCGATATTGTATTGAAAAATGTTTTTAATTTTTTCACACAATACTTTTATTTATTATAATAGACAACACTCATTGTTTTCTAGAGATAAATTTATTCTTAAAATATGGTAGGATGAAGAAAATTATCTGCAGAATACATGTAAGAAAACACATTACCCTTACTATATAGCTGTCGAATTACCCTTTAAAGTGACATCATCATTTTTTGTCTTTGTTTTACTTTAGTAAACCAGTAGGAATATAAATAATAAAAGAAGGCAGTTAATTATTATTTTTGTTTGTTAGTTTGTATTTATTTAACGTTGGCCTATTTCTGCTACTATGACTAACCACCGACGCCAGGGAGCGATCCTACCACACCTGGAAATTTAGCCTGGTTGAGGGTTCTTTTGACTTGCCCAACAACACTTGGACACGGTGCCTACGATTTTACTTCCTATCCGAGAAGAAGAGCCGTTTTAGCGTTTTTTTATCGCTCAGAAAAAACCACCGACTTCGGCGTCCGGATTCGAACCCGGGACAGCTGCGTGAAAGGCATACGGCCAACCTATCCGAGCTACCGGCGCCGGTAATTATAATTTTTAAAATTAGTTCTGTCATAGTCACAGCAGTCGGTCTTGATATAATTTTCAATAATTAAATTTGTTGTGCCCATTTTCTTTACTGTTCTTCATAAATGTTCTGTTTCGTGTTTTCTGGGTTTATTTTCTGCATTGTTAATATCTTGTTGTTGATGTTTGTTCAAATTTCATGTTTAATATATAATAATATAATCTATATAATTTGATACTAAAATGCCGAAACATAACGAATAGTCCCAATAGTTGATTTTGAATATTTTGCAATCATTTTAAGAGGAGAGCGAAAGATTACGAACAGGGGTAGGATTCATTTCACCTGCAAATGTTGTCTATTGCGCTCTGGCCTTGGCTTTGAGGGTGTCAGGCGGTACTATTTATGACCTAAAGAAGAATTGTATCAAAATAGATAATGTTCATGAACAAAATATGTCGCAGGAAATGACAGCGGTAGAAATGTAAGTAACATCACCAAGGAAAACGTAACAATGCAAAGATTACACAAACGGCATTATACAAATGTTGTAAAGAAATTGTTTGTTCGTTTGTTTGTTTTTATTTAACGGCGGCCTATTTCTGCTACTATGGCTAACCACCGACGCCAGGGAGCGATCCTACCAAACCTGGAAATTTAGTCTGTTTGAGGGTTTTTTTGACGTACCCAACAATAGAGAAGAAGGGCCGTTTTAGCGTTTTTTATCGCTCAGAAAAAACCACCGACCTCGGCGTCCGGGTTCGAACCCAGGACAGCTGCGTGAAAGACATACAGCCAACCTATTTTAGCTACCGGCGCCAGTGTAAAGAAATTAATTTCACATGGAAAAAATCAAACAATAGGTTGTATCTAATGGAAAAACTCGATATTCAGCACCGCATTTCCATATGAAAAATTAAAAACTCGTGACAACCGTACACTCAGTATTTCTGCATGAAACTTGGATTTTCAATAAAAGATCGAACAGAAATACGAGGTAGAATCAAACAGTTCCCGGAATTGCATTGGTATGTTCGTAAACGAGGAGATATGGCAGCCGCGTTGCACAGGAGGGTACGTGGTAACTTTGCACACCCTGGTTTCTAGCTCCCGGGTAGTTATGTCACGAATTGGAAGTGACAGCTTTCAAATTTTAGGCGTGTGCGATGTGTATGGCGGAATGCCGCAATTTGAGGAGAAGTGCATCAAGTTCATGTGTCGCATAAGCAAAACGGCAGCGGAAACGCTCCAGGCCTTACAACAAGGGCACGGATATAATGCTTTAATCAATTTAAAGAGGGACGTGAGTCGATTAAAGACGAGCCGTGCATTGGGAGACATGGTGCATCATAAATTACTACCACTGGAACAAAGGCCAATGCTGCGTATGAGTGGGACGAGGGAGACCACAGAAATGGTGTCTTGGATGGAAACTGCTCAACGACAATCCCCCCAGTCATAAGGCGTTAGCAGTTCCGGAACTTTTCACAACGAACAAAACCCAGAGGTGCTTTAGCGACCTTATTCGTCCGATCTGGCACTTGCTGACTTTTGCATGTTTCCTACTATCAAGACGGGACTTTGCAGTGAACGTTACCCGACAGTCCATGACATCAAAAAGTTTGCGACTGCTGGTTTGCAGTCCATACCAAAGGTGAAATTTCTGCTGCGCTTCCTACGATGGCAAGATCTTTGGAGCAAGTGTGTTTGTGCAGACGGAAAGTACTATGGAGGTGACTAGAGTCATCTTTATACGTTCTATAAGCGAATTTCGGGAAATTTTGATATTACCTTGCACATGGTAAGATGACACATTGGCAACGTCTATTAGGAAAACTGGAGAGCTATACAGGTACATAGTTCTTCATGCAAGTGGTAGTGAAGTTCTTGAAAAAGACGCTTCATTAGTTTTCAAAAGTAAAACTAGTAGAGGTGATTATCATGACAACATGCACATAAAGAATTTTTATCAATTGTTTGAAACTCAATTAGTACCAAACCTTACAAAACCTTCATTAATAATTATTACAACAGCGTTGAAGAGAAAATACGTGCAAAATCCTGATTTAAAAGAACATTAATTTGTTAGTTAATAAGCAACAAAGCAATGGAAGACGGAATTTGGAATATTGTAGCTCTTCGACGAACAGCAAAATCTTACCACTTATACGAATATGTCAAGAAATTTCATCGTAAAATATTGGATATACAGAATAGAAAATATACAGTGTAAAAGAAAATATGATCAAAAAATAGGTGCAACTAAGTCATCGCCGAAAATGTTATAACGACTTGGAACAAAGGGCTTAACGAAGCATGTGGAGAGATATGAGATGCATATGTAGATGTATAAGTAGAAAAGTTATTACTTATTAGTTTGGCGTGGACTGTTGATCATCGAAAAGATCCCTTTGATATTCAACCCTTTATTATGAACATTGAAAGCTTCGAAAGTTCTTCTTTTGAAGAATTTGAAGATGAAATTTATTGAGCTTTTAATAGGTAGTTCTTAGAGTGCATGTTGCCCAACTTTGCAATGTAGCAGTCAATGATTACAAGATTATTATTGTTATTGCTTATTGTAAATGTAAATTTAAATTCCACAGCAAATATTTACTAAATACAGTAGTAGTACTTACATATTGACTAGTGTACATTGTGATCCATATATTATTTTAATAAATATGTATCTGGTATACACTGGTAATACATGCCAGAAATACGCGTACAGAAGTAAGAGCATCCTTGTTAAGTCTTATGTTCAGGTTTTCAGAACAGTTTATTTATTTAGTTATGTATTGTATGAGGAATGTTATGTGGAATAGCAGTTCCGGATAAGTTCAGCATCATGGTAGAATAAAAAAAATAAATAATTCTCTCTGGCAACTAGGAACAGTGATGTAACAAGATGTAATAAAAACATACGTAAATATCAGCAACTATGAAGTGACTTTGAAAGAGTAATCAGACGACAGTACTACTTTCTTCATATTAAAAACATGCTTCTAACACGTTACTTACTTACTTAATAATCCCCTTTTTACCGTTAGATGTCGGAGTTGGTTTTTTCTAGGTGGTGTTGTACCATTTTCTCCATGACTTTCGGTCTTGTGTTAGCCCACAAACTTGCTTCCGTTCTACGCCTCTCTTTTCTAGCACATTTTTTACTTGTTCCATCCACGAGTCCTGCCTTTCTCTCTTCTTTTCGTTCTTTGGCTTCTCACACTGTTTCTGGCAGTCTATCAGCACCAATTTCACATTATAACCGACAGGGCCGGTGTTAAGCAGCAGCAACGAGGGCGCCTACCACCGGCACCTAAAGGCAATATACACCGTTGCACTCTCTATCGTGTTAAGAGATGTCAATATTGTTAACAGCCCCATTAAATTATTTATTACAAAAATTAAATAGAATTAAATCACCGTAAAGGTTTCCAAAATTTTATTTAGTATTCTGCGAACAATAAAAACAATTAGATATTATTACAATGCTCAATCAAATCGTTTCTAGTTTACACTAGTTCCTAGAAACCTTTACTCTTTTATTTAATGATATTTTCTACTTTTTAGCAACAACTGTTGCATTATTTTCTTCTACTGCTCATTTTTCATATTTTCTTTACGATGCTTTGTAAAATCTAAACAATTTTTCAATTTTATGTTTATAGGGCTAAGAACTAATGTTTCTCGGAAACTACAATTTTTTTGTATGTGACAAGTGCTCTCTAGATGTTCAGTGGTATTTATCCCCAGCTGGAATGACACCTCCAAGTACAAGCACAAAACGACATAAGTAATCTCTTAAGTGACTAAATATTCTAAAACCAACTTCAGTAGCTTCTACACCAAATCTTCTCTTTGTATGTCAATAAATTGTTATTTAAAAACGTATTTAATATAATCTCCTACATTTTATTCTTGTGTTTGTTCCTAATTTCTGTGTTTTGGATTCTATTAACTTTGCTCTATTTTCCTCAACATCTGCATTTCTGCAGCTAGAAGCCTCAACATACTCTTTTCGTTCAGCATCCATGATTCACTGCTGTATATTGAGGGAATATACATTGCGTTGTATACTTGCACTTTGTATGTTTTGAAATTTCCTGTCTCTAAATGCTTCCGAGATGATATAAATATTAATTTACATCTACTATATTTACGTTAAAATAAAGTTTGGAAACAGATAGAAACCTATTATAGCGCAACCTTTTACAGCTATTCAGTGCACAAATGTAATCTTAATTTTGAAGTCTCTTTATTATATTTCATTATTTGCCTTAGTGTTTTCTACCAACATATTTTTAGTGTTTAGCCTAAACAAAGCAATGCGGTATGAGCAATGTGTATTTTATTGTAAATGTATGCCATTGATTTACGAACGTTGTTTACATTGCGTAATGCTATTTTTTATACAGCTCAAAAACTCCAATGTAGCAATACCTACACAGCTTACGAATCGCTAATTAGGAATACGGAAAAACGTTTCTAACAAAGGTTTCCTGTCAAGTTATTTGCCACAATTTGGCGTTTTTCATTTTTTTTTCGATTGTCATATGTTTTAGCTATGACGTTATCGAAATTTTTTTAAATGGCAAGCTAAACTTGTTACGGCATGGCCAGTTAGTGCTTTTTATTCTCTATTCCGCCATGTAACAATATCATATTTGCATAATATACATTTCAAGAACAATCACGATAAACATTTATTTTTGTCACTGGCAACATTTTTCATCAGGTACACTTATTGAAAGATAAACAAAAGGCAGTAGCAGGTCCACAAATTAGTAAAATAGTTTCAAATCATATTTAACATCAATTTAAGAAAGCAAATGTTCAAACTGTTCGCCATTCACTGTCTGACAGTGCACAATATCAGAAAATCCTCGAACTGCATTTTGAACTGTAGCAGCTGTAGTTGCTCATATATGTTGACGGATACGAATTTTTAGATTTTCCAAATTGTCTGGTCTGTTTGTATATACTGCACTTTTAAGATGGCCCCATAAAAAGAAGTCAAGTGGGTTTAGATCCGGAGATCGCGCTGGCCACTCAATATGTCGTCTTGCACCTATCTACCTATTTGTAAAAATTCCATCTAAATACTGCCGAACATGAATGCCATAATGAGGTAGAGCACCATCTTGTTACAAC
This sequence comes from Limonius californicus, assembly GCA_014611495.1. Classification (NCBI taxonomy): domain Eukaryota; kingdom Metazoa; phylum Arthropoda; class Insecta; order Coleoptera; family Elateridae; genus Limonius; species Limonius californicus. Next base: position 8,326 of record JABXWE010012597.1, read on the forward strand.
CACATTCCATCGTTCGGCGTGTCCGGATTTTCTGCATTTGGAAATAAAACAGTTAACGCGGGAACAAGTTCAAACCTCAAAACATCCAAATACCGATCAGCATTTAATGTGCCATCAAAGAAAAAAAGACCAAGAATTCTGTCTGCTATAAGTCCCGCCCACATGTTTACTTGTTGTGGATACTGTGTGTGTAATTCTTCCATCCAATGTGGGTTATGTCGCGACCAATAACGGAAATTGTGCCGATTTACAGCTCCATTTAAAGATAATAGAATTCACAAACTGTGGGTCATTATGGCATCTGTCCATCATTTCTTCACTGAATTCTCCTATCAAAATCATCTTCTGATAATTCGTGAAGAAGTTTAACCTTATAAGCATGACATTTTTCTGTATGTAAAATATTTACTACAGTTCTTTGACTAACATTATTATCTAGGACTAACTGTTGAGTTGAAGTATAAGAATTTTCGAAAACTGTAAGCACAATGTCCAACATTTTATCGTCTCTGGCTATTTTTGGACTGCCAATTTTATCCAACTCTTTGACGTGGCCCGTTTCTCTATTAATTTCTATTAATTTTGGTTACAGTGGACCGCGTAACAGGTTCACGATTTGGATGTACAGTATTAAATAAAGCGCACACATCATCGTGAGTTCTCTTTTTATCGCCGTATCCGATCATCATCAAAATTTCGATACTTTCAGTTTCTGTTAAACGTACCATGATTAGAAATTCGTATTTAACACAGGACCCAAACTAAATTTTAATCACTTATCAATGCTAACTGTCACCGAATTGACTTTACAGATTTGCATTTGTTTAATTTTATACATTTTCCAACAATTGCCTACTATTGTCTTTTGGTTATCAGTGTACCTGATGAAAAATGCTGCCAGTGACAAAAATAAATGTTTATCGTGATTGTTCTTGAAATTATTATTACGCAAACGTACGATATTTTTACATGGCTGTATAGAAAATAATTTAATAATTTAAGCCTGTAGCATCGATGTTCCTTACTTTTTATTCACCCTGTATAAGAAGGAGAGGTTCTATTTAGTTTTGCGAGGTAAATATGCTACTAAAATAAGTGCATCCAACTTCTACTTCCGATTCTCGGATTGTTTCCGAGCTTATTGGCGTGATGGATCTTTAATTATCTTTTAAATGTTTTCAATATCCAAGCAGCTATTTTCACATATCACCTACCTGTACCCGTAAATATAAGAAAATATATATTGATAATATTTGATTATATTATATGAATATATTTCTCTTCATAGAGACTTCGTGTTATTGTATACCTTCAACATCTCTAAAGGTTTATATTTAGAATCTGACGCATTACCTTTTTATAAATTTTTCATTCTGTATAAGTAGTTAGTAATTTTACCACCATATTTAATTATGATACCTCTGATCCCTTAATTGCCGCACAGTAATTTGTATTTTATTTGCAGATATATCGATTCATTTAGCCAAAGTGCTGACTATCTAACACCAAACAATTTCAAAATGGATGCTTCGGAGCGAACTCGAACTAACGGACAGTCTAACGAACGGTATGTACAGTTATTAGATGCAGGTAGCCTTCAGTTTACGCCGCAGTTCTGTTCCTGAATGAGCCGCCGTATACAGAATCAACGTAAAATGAATCCATTTATACTAAGAGTTTTTGAGTTGGGTTATACGCCATTAAATATAATATACCATTGTTTTGTTTAAAGCTCTGAAATAAATAGGTAATTATAAAAATATATTATATATTCTTATATAACAACCACTGAACAACGTAATGATAATAGCTTTTAAATTTTTTCAAGATATTTATTACATATATCATAACACAACACACGCGAGGGATACCCGTATTTCTATACATTTTCGTATAGGTATTTGAGTATAATATGTTAATTTTGCAGAAAATGCAGTACAATAAATAAAGTAAATGGATTAAATAACTGGATGCAGCTGTTTCTCGTAATCTTCATTTCTCATTACATAATCGACAATATAATAAGGTGAGTGACCTCGCTTCAAGAACATTTTTAAACTGCAATTGTTTACATTTGTTTTATATGTATATATGTTTTTAATTCTAGCTATGGAATTATAAAAAGTCCGGTTCAACTGACGTACGATTTTATTGAATTTATGCAAGAAAGTTGGTGGTTCTTTGCATTCGCTCTGTTTAGTAAGTGTATATTGTTATTAGTATACAACTAGCATGCTATTAGTATAAAAGTAATTGATGGTTAATGTCAAGAATATTTGGCAGCATATTCATATATATATATATATACAGGGTGTCCCAAAACTCCTGGGACATAGAGCTACCACGTATTCTAGAGGTCAAATGAAGTCGATTGGCTCCAACTTTGTCATATACCAAAATGTACCGTTTGCCCGTGAGAGGAGTTCAAAGTTTACTTAAAAAATCACATTTTTGTATGCTGTTCAGAAACTCCTGAACCAATTTTAATAAAATTTGGTACCTGGGCACTTCAAAAGAAGCCACTACTTTCAGTAACGAAAGAAACCCAAAGAAAACTGGAGAAGGGTTAAAACCACCAACACCCCCTGATAAATTTGTTCAGAATTTTTTTAAAAAATAACAAAAAAAATTTTTTTTTCTAAAAAATTCATCTTGGACTTGAATTTTTTTAGAAGAAAAATTTTCAATATTTTTTGATTGTAATGAGCTTATTTGAGCGATTCTGAACAACTTTTATTAACAAAATTTAGTTGTAAAAAATCCCTAATACGTCTTCTTCAGTTTTGCTGTTTATTTCAAATCGTAGTAGGCTAGCATTTCACCGTGAAGGGAAAGTAACATACCCTTAAATTACAGTTTAGTGAGAGGTATAATCAGAAAAAAGAAATTTTTTGAATCGTTAATATATAAACAAAATACTGGGGTGGTGCAGTCTACAGTGAGACACACTGTATATACGAGGGCTGTTCTCTTTCTGCTGAGCCTATGAAAGTAATACACAATTTATGGACAGAACACATTTATGTATAATTTTTCAAGTATTCCCCTCTACAGTCAATGCATTTTTGCATCCGTGAAAGCCAATCTTCAAAACATTTTCTCCAATCTTCCTACGTTAGGTTATTTATTTTATTTTTATATGCGTCAACCGCTTCTTCGGCCGATGTAGAACGTAAACCCCGTAACTTATTCTTTACAAGCGGAAATAAAAAGAAATCATTAGGTGCTACGTTTGGACTATACGGAGAATAACCTATTATTTCGATGTTTTGGGCATTCATATACTCAGTCGTTCAAGCAGCAATGTGCGCCCGAGTGTTATATTGATGCAAAATGATCGGTTCTCTTGGTCATTTTTCGCGAACATTTTGGAGAACTTGGGGCAAACAAAGTATAATGTACCATTCAGCATTAACAGTACTATGATCCTCCAGTGCTACAGTGGGAACACGTCCAGTAATTCAAAAAATGTGGCGACCATCTTTTTGTTTCGGTTTTTTCACGAACAACTTTTGTTGGGGCCGATTCGTTCTCAAACACCCAAACTGCCGACTGTTGCTTTCTTTCGGGATCATACCAGTATTCCCACGTTTCATCACCTGTAATGATGTTGTACAGTGTAGATCTGCACCATGCCACACGGTTTTCTTTCTGAACTGGAGTCAAATTGTGGGGAGTACAACGGGCACAAAGCTTACGTACCATCAAATGTTTATGTAAAATGTGTGAAAGCAATTCACAGCCATCTTTACAGTTGCTTGAATACTCCTGCGAGTAACACGCCGCCGGTCCTCTTCAATCATGTTTCGTACAAGAGCGATATTCTTTTCGGCAACTGCCGTTTTGGGCTTAGGATCTCGAAAGTTGGCATTTAAGGTAAGTCGTCCGCGTTGAAATTCATTGTACTACCCCTTTCCGGTAGCTACGGAACACGACTTGTCACCAAACACTTCATTGATATCCTCATAACATTCTTTACGGGTTAAGCCACGCGCGAAATTGTAAAAAATCACAGCTTGATAATACTCTTTATTCAATTCCATGATTTCTTGGGGAAAGAATTACTTTAAAATTATGTATTTTAAAAATCCTCAATATATGTGACACGTTTCACTATAATTAAACTTGTAAACAACTACGTTAAAATGGCAAGTAAAATTTGTTTCAAAATATCACAGCCTGCTAGAAAGACTCAACGGAAAGAGAACGGCCCTCGTATATATATATATATATATATATATATATATCTTAAAATATCTTATTTATTGTAAAACATGGCGACATCATTGCAGCATTGAAAACGTTAAAAAGAATGCCCTTGCTAATGGCTTTTCAGACAACCTCCATGTTGCAAATCGTGTTTCGTTTAAAAAGAAAATTAATGAATCAGTTAAGTTTTGAAACAAAACATCGTATCTTCCACGGTTTTGCTTTATGTGTCAACTGGTACTTTCTATACTTAATAGAAAACTATTTATTATTATCTTATTTTTGAAACACGCTTGTATATTGTTTTAAAACTTAGTTAATTTGCTAGCTGCCATCGTAGCCACAAGGCTGTACAGATGAGCTAGCATAAGAAGTAAATCTTCACATGTTATGTATGAGATAACACAACGTGTCTTGGGAACGGTGGCAAGATGGTGCATAGGTACGGGCTGTGGGTAAATCTGTCAAAATCCAATGAGTACTGTTACAAGGAAACGGAAGATAAAGGGCTTTAGAGACGCACTACACTAGGATATTCTTATGAGCGCTGCCGGTAGAGTTTTTGGGACTTGTTTGTCTAGGAGTGACCGAGGCAATGAGAACGACATCAACATTTCTGAACGGACCTGAAGGCTCTCCTTAGACTTCATACCCCTTCATCTAGTAATTGACACTGAGGCTAGACGGCAGCTTAAATGTTTTAATATAGGGGTCAATGGACAACCGTAGGAGGAACTCCTATTTTAAATCAGCGGTGTGTAAATCAGTGATTTACACACGGCTGCATAACAGAGGATGGCATAGAAGTGGACGTTTATAACTAATCGCCGAGAGTGAGAAGCTCGTTCTCACTTGGCAGATATGCCGCAGTATTCCCGCCCGAGGTGTTTGCTATGCTGGCTTGTGCTTATAAAAAGCTGAACAGGGGTTCTACTAATATACATATACATATGTGTTCGGAGAGTTCGGCCGTTCTCATATAGACCTGAAATCTTTCAGGATGTTGAGGAAATTCAGCACGCACAGACACGGTGTGTGGTGGCGGGCCACATTAACATTGATGGTGTAACCAAACAGCGGACCACTTAGCGGGTTAGCCTGGACCAAAACCAATTCTCGGGATAGTGTATTGTAAAGTGAAGCTAGAAACGATGGAATTAGTTCTGACCAGGTTCTTACGTAAATGGTCTTTGCAGCAAGGACGAAGGCAAACCTTACTATTGGAACATCCCAACTTCCAAAGAGCTTCTAAAATTCAGCAGGAAGTAGATCAAGATGAAATAACTGTTAACGGAACAATGTCACCTTAAACACCTGCACGTATGGGTAACAGCACTATCCGATCTGCAGATAATGCCAGTGAGCCACATGTATGACCATGCGACACAAACACTTTAACCGAGTTCTAGCCTTTGCGGTTGGCACCGGCTTGTCCAAAGAGGAGAACTAAACGGCGATACGCAGAATGGGTTTCAAGTCTGAATACTATGGGGTTTTCACCGAAATAAAACACATTTTTCTTTACAAAAGTAACATGTTAAAAAATCCTCGTAATATTATGTTACATCTAGCTCATTTTTGCATTTCTTAGCACCTGAATGATTACCGTGTTTTAATTTGTAGAACGTATTTTGAATGGCTCGGGTGTGTTTTCGCCCCCCCCCCCACCCGCATATTTGTACAAACATTTGGAAACGTGACAAAAATAAAGAGGCAAAACGGTATTAGACCCAGCACGTAATACCGATATCAGTAGGCTATGTAAATAGTATAAGATATGGTCTTTTTATATTTTAATACGTGTTTGCTTTATTGAAAGTTTAGTTAATTGATTTTAATCACATAAAAAGTATTACTGTTATCCTTAAATTTTAGGTTTCCTGATTCAAATAGTAATGTGTTTTCTGAATGAGAAGGCCTTAGCAATGGTAAGCATTATTTTAACAAATACTTTTTTTAATTTTATATCTATTTAAGTTGTTAGAACTTATTATTAATTATATTAATCGATACTAAAATTTTATAAAATGAATTGTCGCTGCTATCTACGCTTATATTATGATAATTTATTTTTTATCAATTTTATAATGAGCTCTACACATGTTCTGAATTTTGACAATTTAAAATTTACACTTTCATATTTTATATGGTACAGTTAGACATCTAATAATACTTTCCAGGGAATTCTGTCGGAGACGCTTGGCATGGCACTACATTTATTTACTTCTCTTTTTTCGAATAACTTATGTTCCATTGTGTTTTCTGTGTATAAATTTAATCCAGGTAAGTACTCGTATTTATATTTAATTGTTTACATCCAATTTAATATAAAAACACATTGAACTCTATTTTAGTGGCAAGCGTAGTGGTAATGATTCACCTATTTATAAATAACGTGAAGTTTTGGGGATACGCACATGAGAACAGAAAATTAAGGATGTTGTACAAGCGAAATGCAGGAATAAATCATTTCGGTTAGTAATATACTTCGTAATGATAAACCTTTTAGTACAAATAATTATTTCTCGTAGAGGGCAATGAAAAAGCTGGATGCAAAGGATCAGTCAAATACCCCGAGAATGTTACCTTAAAAGACACTTTCCAATTTATGGTATGCACTGTTACTTGGAGGTACAATGTTAATTGTTATTCAATAAAATCAAAAAATTTAAAAAAACTGCTATTAGGGATACTACAAATGATATTCATTTATTATGCTGCGGCTTTTATCATTTATCAGTATATATTACCCGAACTTGATAAAGTAGCAGTTTATATTAGTAGTCGACAGTATTTAAAAGTATTTGGTTCAGCGTTAAAATTAGCGGTTAGTATTGGAAAAATGTTATTATTCGAAAGTGAGCAAGTAACTAGAAATTTTATGTATTTTAGCTTCCTGTGGATATCGCGTGGCTTCTGTTTTTCTATTTGTACTTCATTAAATTCTACATAAACTTGTGTGGTTGGTTCTGGGGAACTGAACATGTTGTAGGTGCACAAGATTGGTGGAATTCCGAAAATTCAACCGTATTTTGGACAAAATGGAATCATCAAGTTCATTTGTGGTTTAAGGAATGTTTCTTTTTACCAGTGGTTCAAATGGGTTATAGTAAACTCACGGCTGGTCTTGTTATTGCCTCTTTTAGTGGACTTATACATGAATACATGGTAAGTCTTGACATGCAAACAATTGAAGCTAATTAAATGATACCTATTTTAGATAACAATTCCAAGTAGATCTTGTTATGGATGTGCTGCTTTGTGCATGCTAGGTCAGATTCCGCTTGCATATATAACTGCTTACGCACAAAGAAGTTTTGGTGCTAAATGGGGAAATCTAGTATTGTGGTTTAACCTGATTTTTGGACACACAATTACAGTAATTTCAATATATTATAATTACATGGATTAGTGTTAAATTAAATTATAATTTTCTTGTGTAAAGTAGAGAGTGTCATTACATGACGATATGCTAATGAAAATTGTTGTTAGTGTAAGCTACGTGCACTCATCTATATATCAGACTCCACATTAATCCTATCCTTCTCGCATTATGTGACGTACACATGCGAATCAATCGGATTTTGCAACGTGATTAATGTATTTGTAGCCTTCTTAAAAATGAAATGAATAAATCTACTATAGGTTAAATTTTTAATATTTCATGCTAATGCTTTTATCAAATGTTGTCTTGTTATGATATCCGCAATGGTCGGAAATATTGCGATACAAATATTGCGATAGGTATTGAGTAGCGATTACCGCATCGCGATACATTTCAGAAAACATATTGAGTATCGGTATCGCGGTACTTCTTAAAATTATGTATATAATTTATTCTTATATCCTCTAGCAGTAAACTCATTTACGCGTGTGTCTGTAGCAAGTGTTTTTAAACACTTTACACTGCGTTTATAAAGACATGTTCAGCTTCCTAGCTAACTTCTAAAAAATAATATATGTAGAAAAATGACTAAGCGAAAAATATTAACCAATCTGGTGTTACATTGGAACTAATCGACCGTGTTTTGATGTTCATTTGGTAAAAACTATTGAGAACAAAATGAAATGAAGGAAGCTTTAAACTATCCCCTGAGCGTTTTGACAGACAAACATTTAGTAACTGGCTTTGTCCTATAAAGTTTTAGGAAAATGAATAACTTAACTTAAATTAAATTTTAATACAATGAGGTCAATCAATATCTCGAAAAGCATTACACGATTATTAAGTGTAAAAATGCATAAATTACATCAAATATAAAAAGGGATACGGGACAGTGTAACTGAAATTATAAAATAAGGCATATTAATGAAAGTTTAACATCCTAGTTGCATTTCCGACGTTGTTCCCTCAATAAGCAACAAGAACTTAACCTAAAAATTATAACTGGACGTTGTTGGCACATTAAAATGTTTAGTTAAATGTAATGGTATAAAAGCAACACTTACGTTAATTATTATTGGAAAGGATGCACACTCCAAACTTGGGATTGTAACAGAAACTGGATGTTACTTTTTTTAAGTGTTATGAACATTGCTTATGTTTTGCAAATGCTAATGGCTTAAGAAAGACACCCCGGGAGATACAGCACATTTCTTGAGCCTTCCAACCATCCACCCCTTAATAGTTTATGCTGTTCCATATTCATGTTTTAATATTTATTGTAATGTTATTATAAATTAGAATAATTATCATTTATCAGGGTACTCAATTTTGTTGTAAAACCCACAATACTTCTTCTTCTTCTTAGAGTGCTTTAACTCTTACGAGATGTAGCGATCTTCTCTCCTATGCTTGTGTCGCGCGTTTTTAAAAGTACCACAGACATAGAGAACCTACAGCTTAACGTGTGCTCCGAACCACGGGAAGTGTAAACACTTCTTCTCTAGAGAAGATCTACAAGGCACAATACTTCGCTGGTTTGTCATTGCCTTGCGCGGGAGAACGGCCGTGAAAAATCCGATGTTCCGGTACTTACTACTACTGTTACTTATCATCTTCATAATGCTTAAAATAAATTCGGTATTAAGAACGATAATGTAAGTGGGTTTGTAAATTTTATTAAAAGCATATATGATTTGATTCCACTTGCCAGTTTTACGTGATTCAATATCGTTAGTGGTAACTAAGGTTGAAGAGGAATAGACCCGGCCAGAAATAGGAAATTTACTGAATGCCCAAATTCTCCTCTCTGGTATTAATACGACGGAAACCGTCAAACAATTGGTCAGACATCTTACTGAACATTGGACTGATTGCTTTGTTCAGAAACCCAACGAAATAACAACTACAATTAAAGTTAACATTGACGATGCAATTTCCAGTAGTTCCCCATTGAACATAAATGCAGTTGTAGTCCAAGCTGCCATATCAGATGGCACACGCATATATTTTTTTAGCTCTTTTGGAGGTATGCCAGGATTTCTTTGAAGAACTTGAATTTGATGATGAATTAAATATAGGCACTAGCGAATATCGCAATTACTTTATCGTTCCGGATTACGTTTTTGCATCAACAGTTCAAGAATAGGAGGTAACTACAGCTGAGATGAATAACTGGATAAGCAACTTGGTAACCGCAAAAAACACAGACCGGAGAAATGTACAGGAACTATTAGTTGCATTAATGGTTTGATACAACCTGATCATTCAACGACCTTAGACTCTGTTGATTTAATGCAGAATCGAGGAAATGTATACGCTTTTAAATAAAATTAAAGATGAACAACGGAAGCAAACTCTCTTGGGTGCAGCTTTTAATGTGATTCAAATGGGAGTTGGAGCAGGAATTGGCAGTGCTGTCGAAATAGTAGCAAAACACCGTAGTTGCACAAATTACTGTTGCTTCTATTAATGTGGAAACAGCAGCTGTGGCTGTTGGTGGAACTGCTTTGGAAACAGCAGCTGTAGCTGTTGGTGGAACTGATTTGGACACAGCAGCTGTAGCTGGTGGTGGAACTGATTTGGACACAGCAGCTGTAGCTGGTGGTGGAACTGATTTGGACACAGCAGCTGCAGCTGCTGGTGGAGCTGCTTTGGAGACAACAGCTGTAGCTATTGGATCTCATGAGGACATTTAGTATATATACAGTGCGGTCGTAAAATGTCCTCCCCCCCCCCACTAACTTTTGAACGGCTTGACATATATTCACAAAATTTTGTATGCTTTAATGGGACGCTAAATACAACTTTTTAGCCCATATTTAAATATTATAACTTTCAAAATGGAGGCTAGGCGCCACCTCGAACTATTTTTTAAATAGCAATGTGGGTCGAGTGACACTTCATTTGAAAAGTATTTTAATTCTGCGTCTGATTCTTGAGTTTCATAAAAACATATTCATCCTGACAAAAATGATGGATGATTGAAGATAACAAGTTTATGGAATTATTATGGAAAGAAGAAGGCACCCGGAAAATGTTGCTATTTGCGGTTGTTGGCCTCGTCGATGACAACAACTTTTCCTTATGACACTTTCCCGTAGCTCGTACCGTTCGACCACCATGGGCGTCCAAAGTCGAAACACGAATCAACGTTCAGCACGTGTCCACGTCATCGCAGCGGGTCGATCGCGATCTAATCTGTTCGCATACGTACGGCGCATCGGCGGCCGGCGAAGGCGGTTCTAACATTCCCGAAGGGGGTGCAGGGAACGCCGAAACGCCGAAAAAACCGTAAAAATTGGCATAAAAACTTAGGCGGCGTCCCCCGCGCCTCCTACAGGGATGTTAGAACCCGCCATCGATGCGCCATACTTATGCGAACAGATTGAGCCGCCATTTTGAAAGTTACAAAATTTAAATATGGCCTAAAAAGTAGTATTTAGCACCCATTAAAGCACACAAAATTTTGTGAAGAAATATCAGAAACATGAAGTCGTTCAAAAGTTAGTAGGGGGGAGGACATTTTACGACCGCAATGTATATTAGGAATGCAGAGGCTCTAGCTTCTTCTTCTTCTTCTCTGTGCCGTATCTTCATTGGACGTTGGCGATCATTATGGAACAGATATATCGATGTCGTTCCGGTCTATTGTCTTAAGTTTCGTAGCCGCGATGTTGGACGTCGTCCGAGCCCTCGTTTTCCGTCAAACTTTTCCTGCATGATAAGCTGTAGCAGATTATATTTGTTGTTACGCCTAATATGTCCAAAGTATGATCATTTTTTTCATAATTTCCTTCTCTTTCTGCATGCGATGGATTACTGCTTCGTTTGTCACATGGTATGTACAGGAAATTCTCAGCATGCGTCGATAACCTCACATTACAAAAGCTTCTAGTCGGTTACATGTAGCGTCAGTAAGAGTCCAAGTCTTTACACCATACATCATCACCGAGAACACGTAACACTTAAGAAAACGACTTCGGAGATGAAGAGGTATATTCATGTTGCATAATACATTTCTCATGCGATTAAAGACAGTTCTGGCTTTTTGGATTCGAATTTTTATTTCTTGCATCTGGTCCCATTTGTTGTTTAAACTGGTAGCTCAGTTTTATTTTTGTGCTTTCTACGTTCATCTATAAAATCCAGGATTTGGTTAGTCATCCATTTATTGTTTTTCCTTCTCGAGCTCACAGTGAGTTTTGCTTTTGCAGTTCTTACAAAAGTTTCTATAACAGTTTCCCATTTTTCTTCAATGTTGTTGCTGCTTGTACTCTTTTTTGATTTTGAGTAAATTCTCATTTATTTCTTTTCTTATATAGTGTTCTGTAGTTTCATCTTTAAGTTTATGCATATCTATCTTGGGTGGTCGGTTTGATGATGTAATCTTAAGTCGTAGTTTTAGTGTGGCTAGCGAGAGATTGTGGTCTGAAGGAACATCTGCTCCGGGATTGGTTTTCGCTGAAGTCACTGCATTTCGAAATCATTTATTCACGAGTATGAAATCAGTTATTTGCAATTGTTTTTTGTTTTGGGTTGTGGATTTATTTGAACAAATGCCATAAGAATTTAATGGTTACCTTTTACATAAGACACGATTATCTCCATTATTGTAATTAAGAAGGTTGTATTTCTACTAGTACGCTAGTGTGGAATGTATCCGCAAAGATTGTCCAGAAGCTAACTAAGAAAGGTAACAGAAAAATAGCAAAAATTATCTTAGAGTTTAGACGATAGTTTAAATAAGCATACACATATAATATGATTTATTGTATATGGGTTCATGAAAAATGTTCTTATTCTTGTTACTCATTTCTGAAAGTAAATAATTAAAAAATGAGAAATGAACAATAATAACATTACATTCAGATTCAAGTTGTAAATAATTTTCTTATAAATTACAGGACCAAAGATATTCGGTCAGTAGCTAAAATGAATAGTACTTTTAAATCCAATTGCAATATAGGTATTTACAACAGTACTAACCACCATAAGTCGGTTTAAAGATATGCAGTTATAATGTGCACTTGAATGTTAGTCAAAAGTCAACCTTTTCGGTTGCGATAAAGTTAACTATTTAAAATAACTATTTTTCGACTTAAAGTTGAACTTAACGGATGCTATAGTTTTGGTAACCACTACGGATGCACAAAGGACGCTTTTAAGTTACCCTAGCTAAGTCATCTTTCCAGTTAAGAAATCATCACGTTGTAGACAGTTAGAATCAACTTTGGTTATGTGGGATAGCAGTTAAGGATCAATTATCGGTTTTCTGATATTTTATTAAAGTACCGAATATCGGTATCACTAATCTTAAAAAAAGTATCGTTCCGACTGCTGGGTATCCATTACATCAATTAACTATATACTGATATAAAATTAAAATACTTGACTATTATCTTGTACTTCCAACATACAATTGGGATAGAGATAATATTTTCAAGCAGTGGTTTAATGGAAATCGAATTAAACAAAGTAAATTAATATAGGGTGTCCTGTAGCGAAAAGAATATGTTTTCAGATTTTGTTTGGTAATAAAGTAACCGTAAAACTAATTTTTCTTTTGTCTTATTTAATTTCCGCTGGAAACAGTATTGGACTTAAGCAAAATATTAAATTATTGTTGGGGAATATTACTTCATACTGCTATTTCTATATTAACTTCGCTATTATATCTGGTACTGATGTAAAAATCGTCATATTTCCTTAAATCGAACTCTCATTGTACAGTAAGAAAATTCGATAAATAGAAAATTCCAGTTATAGAAATAGACAAAATAAGTAAAGACCAATTTCTCAATGTATAATCTATTCACGATTGATTTGCCATCCAACAGGCTATGGAAATCTGGGGGAAAGTGTGGTATCATTGAAATTTGTCAATTAATTAAGTTGGGTTATGCTAGTTTTTCTTGATGGAGGTTATGTTTTTTGAAAGCAGGCAATGTTGCCAGTGGAGCTTGTTTGTTCATTTAACGTCCGCCTATTTCTGCTCAATATTGGTTTATATTACTTAGATATAATAATGATTTCATTATAAATAAAATAATAA
>JABXWE010012598.1:0-21743 GCA_014611495.1 Limonius californicus
TCTTTTAATTCATCTAGATGAGTGGCCGGATGCATGTTTTTAAGAACTACTCTGAAAGTACGTTCTTCTTTTTTTTTGGTAGGTGTGGAATTCCGATTTTCGTTCTGTTAAGGATTTGATTATTTCAGTGTATTAGTTCGAAGATTTAGGTTGTATTTTAACTTCATCGTTGTTTAGTATTTTTAAGTCATATTCGTCTTTCGCTATCAATTCTAAAAGATTTATAAGGGGTTCAATGATCTTTACACCAGATAGGAAGATTGGGGGTGGTTTGGGCACTTTCTTTTCATCTTTATTATCATTTTTATCGTTTCTATCACTTTTATCATTTTCATCTAGTGGATCGTACCGGTTAGCGGTAGTAGTAGGATTTAACCAATAGTCTGCCACTTTAGTTTGTTTTAATTGGAGGTTCTCATTGCTGTCTTTGCGTCCTCGTTTTCTATTTTCAACAATTTTCCATTCAGACTCGGGGTTTTGATTTTGTTGGGATTGTTGTAATAACATGCTGTTTTGAGGTGGTATGTTTGATATTACAGATGTATTTGGTGCTTGTAAAATATCGTGTACATTGAACCTTGTAAACACATTGTTTGCGGCTGCTTGTTGCGGATATTGATAATTTTGTGGAACATATTGCAGTTGCTGGTTTTGATCAATTTGCATAGGGATAAATTGTTGGTTATTATGTGTAGGCGCGATTTGATTGTAGTAATAAGCTATTTTAGCCTGTGTTTTAGAACTTACAACACTGGTGTATACTGATAAAAGTCCTGCAGTTGTTGATAGCACAATTTTGACCCGAAGGTCTCACAATCTTTGCCACTTGATTCCACTCGCAGATTATCACAACCGTACGCGTCGAACATCAAACGGCAACTGAGTTTGTATTTTTAAGTAAATAGATATTCTCTCACCGTTTATCTTCGATTTAAAGTGTTTATTTCCCTCTGCGTACGTGAAATTTTTAAAAAATTATCAAAAAAATTACAACTTGAGAAGAGTTGGAAAGTTAGCGTGGGTTGATCTTCATCTGTCTCAAGAAGCGTCATTCGAGAGTGTGCTGCTTTAATTTGACAAGTATAAAATCTAAACGTCAAATAAGTAAATGTCATTAGTCTGCTAGAAATAATGCAATTAAATAATTTTAATTACAACCAGTAAGAAAAAACAAGGAAGTTCATCGAAACAAAAAGTGCTATAAAATAAAAGGAAGTTCGTCGAAGTTAAAAGTGCCATATTAATAAAATTATTTCAATCTTATCTCTTAGATGTGTGGATTTCGAATTTACCTATTCAAAAGACAATTACTGGTGTTTTAAAATTGGGAACGCGCTTACCTGTGAACATCTGATTGCCGTTTTCTGGATTTGGACATCGCCTACTGCAGTTATCAACATTTATTTCTGCGAACAAAACGGACGAGGCATCTTTTACTCAACGGACACTGAGCCTACGCGACACGAAATGGGGATTGCTACGTAGCCCACCACGTTTGAATTTTTTTGTTTGAAGAAAACACGTACGAGGTTTAAAGTTACTATAAAAATTAAAAGAGCAAATAAATAAATCCTTGTAGTTATTTATTGTATTTAATTTGGTGTGATAAATTTATTTTATGTTTTATAAGAGGGAAAGCACAGATAATTATTATTTGACTTTGGTATGGTAATTTGAATTTCCCTATGTTTTCTTCCGTTGTGCATGTTTGTTGCCATTTAGAAAAGGTATATAGAACGACCAATTGTAGCAGTTTCCCTGAGATCAACTAAAAAAGGTTTGTGAGAAAATTTGACTTGTGTTGGTTAAACAATTTATTATTTGTATATGTTTAAAATCCATTTGAGAAAGGATATCTTGTTTAAGAGTTTAATTTGTTTATGACGGCCAACATACTAAGTTTAACCAGGCACAAAGCACTAAAAGCAAAGGAATTTGAGTTTGGCTCGGCGGTTTTTCTAGACTTCAAACACGCATTCAAATTTTATTATGTGATACCTGATATAGTAAAACATCAAAATTTTCGACACAGATTGGCTGCAGACGACTAAACGAATGCCTTCCTTAAGCCATGCAATTTACAATTTAGTTACTACAATTATATGTTACTCATCAAAGTATAGTTTACTTGCTTAATCATTTATTGCTCTAAAACACAAAATATGATTTACATCTGAATGCATAACTAAACATACGCTTCGAACAATGTTCTTAAAATTGTCTGCACCTTGTAAAAATAACATTTGAATGTCTTGACAAACCTGCCGGATTCTGTACATCTGAATAGATTTACGAAAATACACAATATATGTGACATTCAGGTCTTTTCTCAATTAAAAATGTTTTTAATATATAGTAAAATACGAATTATAATCTAGTGTAATCTAAAATTAAATTTACCAACAAACAAACCTCTGCAGTTGATTACTCATAACTTAATTTTCGAATCTCTGTAAAAGCTTTCGAATTGTTTTTCATCTTGTCTTCTGAATATATAGGTATTTTATGTAAAAAGAACCGTTCAGAGGGTACGTACTGCGAATGTTTTTAATGTATCTGGTCGTTGTTTTACGCTTGCCTATATTTAGATTAGATATTGTTATTTTATTTATATGGAACAAAAACTTCGACTTAGTGATAGCCAGACACCGCAAATCAATTCCTGCAGCTCTACCAAGAATCTAAAATCTTGTTTAGAATCCGTCCAAGTTTGACAAGCTATTCAAATGCTAGCTTTTACGGCTTTAAAAAAGTTATACCACATTTTCTACGGATGCTATGTTACGCATTCAGAAATGAATAATTTGTATTTTAGATTTTAGAACTGTTACAACTAAACTATACTTGGACCATTATAAAATACTTGTAGTAAACAAATTTTATGGCGGAGGTAATGATACCCGTTCAGTTTTCCACAGCCAACCTTTATTTAAAATTTTAAAAAGAGGCGGCCGTGAACTAGATATTAGTGCGTTACACTTCTACGCGGAAGGTCCTGGGTTCCATTCCCAGTACCTGAACATCGGATTTTTAACGGTCGTCCTCCCTTGCAAGGGAATGGCAAACCAGCGAGGTATTCTGCCTAGTACATCTTTTCTGGAGTAAAAGTGTTTATACTTCCCGTGGTTCGGAGCCCACGTTAAGCTGTAGGTCGTCTGTGTCTGTGGCACTTCAAACACGCAACACACGCATAGGAGAGAAGATCTCGCTACGCCTCGTAAGAGATATAAGACTCGAAGAAGAAAATATTATGTAATACGTTGAACAAATTATATGTATTTGTTTAGTTTATGTTAACATTCTGTTACAATTAATTTCTATATCGTTGCAAGATTTTGATAAATATTTCGGTAAATATTATATTTTATTAATAAATATATAAAAGTTTTATTCTTATCTATTTTAATAATAAAATAGTATCTATTATACTTTTATTTTTTAGGGCGAATGGGGGTTTATTAAACACTTGCCCAAAAGCGTACGCGTTATTTGTGAATTCTGTAATTCATCCCCGATGCAAATATTTTTATCTACAATAATTGTAACATTTGGTTGTTCTTCATTTTTGTAAACGCCCTGTTGATCGCATCCCCAATAACATACCATTCTGTGCCTCAACTATTTGGCCGTGACATTTAAACAATCATTAACAAATGTTATTGAACATTTTTTCATGGGTAAAGTGGGTTGTGTGGCATTTCCTTTACAAACTATTTACAAGATGCCTTTATCTTCTCCTCATTGTGTTGCAATCCTTGTATTTTACAAACTTTGTCTTTGCGATATGTAAATAATGTTGTAAACGCAGATATAAGACAATTTACCATTTCCGAATAAGTGATTATTAATAGCTGTTTCCTTTTGTTTAAATAATTATTTTAAATGTTTGGCATTAAATTAAGATTACTAATCCTTGCACTTCCATCTGCCGATTAATTAACACATTATTATAATAATAATCAATTATCGTTAAATGAACATGAAGAGCTACAATCAATAAACAATACTCGTTACAATAACAAAAGCGTAGTTGAAAACCAGAATTGGCAAAATATTTATAGGCGCTTACGTTTTCAAATTATTAACCAAATCCCTGCTAACGGATATGATGTATGATGGATGGTTATATAATTCCATATTTTTGTTTTGTAAACAATACACAGAGTCAATAATAAACCCTACATGACGTCAGATGGGACCGGTTAGATTTGCTCGTACATACATTAAATCAACCGGTGTTGCTGATGATTAGATGGTGTTCATATCAAATCATTTATCAATACTGTCACGAAATTTGCTTGCGATTATATTTCATTTTAACGCTTAAAACCAAGAAAATCATTTGATTGTATGTATAATCGTATAAAATTCACATAAAGTCTTAAGTCTTTCTAGTTTTCTGCTTATTAATACCAACGATTGATGTCAACTGTGCTGTAATATACTAATTGATAAATACGTAGCATTAAGTTACAAGAACATTTTTATTTTCTGCATCAGTGCACTGCTAAATGATTTATTGTCTTAAAGAATATGATAAGATTACTGGAATATTGGAATATCATAATTTTGGAACATCAGAATATACCTAAATTGGAATGTCCGAATACCGAAATATTAAAACATCAAAAAGTACAATATGAGATATTAGAATATTGGAATGACGAAATACAAGAATATCCAAGCAACTGAATATAGGAATATCGGAGTGCCGGAATATCCGTGTACCGGTATGTCGGAATATCAGAGTATTGGTGCATGGAAACATCGTTATGTTAGAATTTTCCAATATTCAAGTAGGTATACACATTTCTGAATATCAGATTTTCGAAATATTCGAATTTTTGAATATGGTTCTAACAGAATGTTGGTATACAAGAATATCGGAACATAGGAAAGTCGGAATATCGGAGTATTGGAATTTCGTAACACCAGAATGCAGTTGCAATATTCAAGAATTGTAATATTAAAATATCGACAAACTCAATATCAAAATATCAAAATATGGAGAAGCAAACAGGAATATCGGAATATAGGAATATCTGAGTACCCAAATATAGGAATATCAGAATATCTAAGTACGGAAATATAAGAATTCAAATATGGAAATATCGCAGTGTCGGAATATTGAAATTTCAGATGTAAAAATGTCGGAATATAAGAATAGTGGAATGTCCGTATGTTGAATATCGATATATCGGAATATTCGAGCATCGATATTTCAGAAATATCCGACTATACGAATATTAGGAATGTTCTAATGCAGAAATAATCAAATATTGGAAATAAGCAATATCAGAATTTTTAAATATCGGCATACATGAATATCAGAAGTACTGATATATCGGAATTTCAATATCGCAATATCGGAGTGTTGCAATATAGGAAAATGCAAGTATCGAAATATTGAAATAGAGGATTAGCGAAATGTCTCAGTATTGGAATATCAACATATCGTCGCAGTATTCGAGTATCGGAATTTCGGAATATCAAAACATACGAATAATCGAAATATTAAAATATTAAAAATACAAAATATCATAATATACATTAGAATATAGACATACGTGATTATCAGATTACAGGAATGTCCGGATATCCGAATATATGAATATCGGAATATCCGAGTATTAGTACATCGGAATTTTCGTATCGGAATATCGGAGTAGAGAAATATCGGAATGTCAAAATGTTGGAATATTCAAGTATAAACATTTGGGAATACAATACATTCAGAACGTTCAAGTATTAGAATATACGAATGTCGGTGTACAAAAATATCGGAATATAAGCATATCGGAAATACGAGTATCGTATTGTTGAAATTTCGGGATATCAGTACGTCGTGGCAATATGGAACCATTGGAAAGTTCGAGAATCGGAACAGGAGAAAATCGAAATATATAAAATACAAGATATTATATCAACACATAAAATAGTGGGTGAATATTCCGTCAAGGTATGGTCTTCCTTATAGCATTTATTACAGTGTAGGCAGCCAGTAGAGTCCCATTTTTACACATTATCACTAGTTCTTCCTTGTTTAGTTTCGATGCGATTCAGTCTTTTGCATGACCTCTTTGTAATTGGAAACATACCGCCTTATCAGCTGAATTATGAAATGGACATCACAGAAGACATCACAAATTAAATTAACCTTACACCACTAAGCTGTAGATTGTTCGGCTTTGTAAAGAAGAACATGATAGTGTCCTTTAATTTGGAATCATGACGAAAAACTTTGTTGATGAAAATGAGGAAATCTGGGGTACACGGCTTGCTGTCTTCAGAATTATCGATATGTATTCTGAGCTATAATATTAGAGAGAAATTGACGTAGTGTATCCCCGAATGGATGTATATACTTCGTCATAGACTACTAAAGATTCTATAGACATTACATAAACTACTACCACCAGTATTTAGCGTATGCCCATTAATCCAAACTATCGCTAAATATTCTGTAAATTGGGATTTTTCCAGTAAGATACTAAAGGATAAATATTAATCTACATGTATCCTTTGGAATTTCCAAACTTATATTGATTTGTAAAATAGGTATTACTTCAATATTTGTGCGTACTATTTGCTAGTGCGTAAATAAATAATGAAATGCAAGAAGAGAAGTACCAAATGATACTGCATTTATACCAGTTCCTTCAAGATGATTTATTAATAAAGCTTCCTAATCTGCCTGGCTATCACTCAGTTGGAGTTTTTGTTCCACATATAAAAATGATCGCTATTTATCCGTCCGGATCTGTAGAGTTAATCAGAGACTCCCATTCACTAGATGATAAAGTAAAAAACTTTATATGTGGAAATCAACACGAACACGTGTTAAAATGTAATCATAAGTAATGCATTTTATTAAATATAAACTCAAATTCACCAGAAACTCTTATTTTTTTAAAATTATGATTTAATTCTATCAAGGACTATTCAACTAAATTATAAACCAAAAAAAGTATAACACAACTTTCATTTAACCTTGACTCAGATTAAAAAACATCAATAAGCTCTTTAAATCCAGTCTGCAACTTATCAACTTGAACATAGTATCTTTTAGGAGCTAAATCATCCATTCTAAATCCATTACCTGTGGTTTTCTTACCTTTCTTTTTATACTTCGATTTCAAAACGTATTAAGGGCACTATAACTGTATAAAATACAATAATCAAACTCAATTCATATTATCGTTTTCAAATTCCCTCTTAAATCGTAAATCTGGAATACCTGTAGATCTTTGTTAATTGTTCTTTCATTTCTCCTATCCTTTTGCGTAGTCTTTCCGGCACTGTATTTCCAATGCTTTGTGAAATATTTTGGAATTTAATTTATATCCTCAACTGTAGGCTACAGAGCGACGCGGACTGATGAACAATGACTTAATGCCCTTAAAATCTCAGCCTCTAGGTAAGGTAATAAAGATTATAGTAATTATGCGTTAAATTCATTCTTCAATTACTACACTTAAATATATTTCAACTATAAATCACCTTTCAGATATTCAATCTCGTGCCAGATAACTTGACTTTATTTTCTCATTTGGCTTGTATTAATTCGGTTAGTTTTTTTATTTTCTTCGTATTGACTGAATTCTTATTATTTTTATTTGGGTTATTTTCAGAATGTCAAATTACAATTTCAAATCGTAGAAATACAAATACCAAAAATGAAAAGCAATGTAGAAGAGTGAGAAAACGGAGAACGTTGTGCCGTATCACCGCTAATAAATCCCTCTATCATAAATAGAAACTTCGACGCCACGAGATGAAACAGTAATAGACTACCAAAGAAATAAAATTGGATCTTTTCTTCCTCTTCAATGTAGACACTTCTGTTTGTTCCTTAACCACCTGTTGGACTAAGACTTCCTAGTTCTATAATAATTATTCCCGTTAGAGATCAATAAACATTCTTTTTGCACCCGAGAAAATTGAAATCATCTTCTAAACAGGCAGCAGAACTTTAAAAGCCAGAATGAGAGGTGCAGCAAAGGGGAGAGATCATTAATAGAACCAGTATTGTGGAAAAACGAAAAAAAAACTAAACAAAGATTTCATAAATGATACAGGGGCTAAGAGAGGTTGCGAAGTAAGCGGAGATTATTTCTTGGTCGACGTTAAAATTAGAAGGGATAGAAAATAATCAGCTAACAGGGAACATGAAATACATGAACTTAAGGACGAGAATAAACTGGAGGATCCAGTAATGCTTTCGGTTTAACTAAACGGCATGATTATGTAAGCGGCAGAATAAAATTGTGGAGAAGCCAAATTCACTAATAAAACGAACTGTGGTCTTCCTTTTTTAGCTCAGCTTCGATAACTGTCCCATCTTGATGCTGATTGTGCTCCCAGTAGTTCACTAAAATGTTCAAACCATCTCTCTTTTATCACTTCCTCTGTTGTTAACAATATCTCTTCTTTACTTTTATAGCTCTCACTGCATCTCTCTTTGATTTCCGTAGTCCTTTTACCTGCAATTTCATTTTTGTTTTTCCAGAACTGAGTTTCTCCATTTTGTTTCCAAACTCTTCGCATTTAGATAGTTTTTCCAGAGATTTTCTTTTCTTTGACCTCTGTCTTTATATCCTCGTCCCACCATACTGTACCTTTCTTGCAGGTGAAACAACCACAATTCTGAGCAAAGTAAAAAAGGCTTTACAGAAACTGTAGGTAGGACATGCGGCAGGACATGACAATATCGAGTTTTTCAGAGATTTTCCTCTTCTTTGACCTCCCTCTTTATATCTTCCTCCCATCATGCTGCAGCTTTCCTGCAGGTGGAACAACCACAATTATAGCTGAGCGAAGTAAAGAAGGCTTTACAGAAACTGTGGGTAGGACACGCGGCAGGACATGACGATATCGAGTTTTTTCAGAGATTTTCCTCTTCTTTAATCTCCCTCTTTATATCTCCCTCCCATCATGCTGTAGCTTTCCTGCAGGTGGAACAACCACAATTACAGCTGAGCAAAGTAAAACCGCTTTACGGAAACTGTACGTAGCACACGGGACAGGATGTGACGATATCGAGTTTTTCCAGAGATTTTCCTTTTCTTTGACTTCCCTCTTTACGTCCTCGTCCCACCATGCTGTAGCTTTCCCGCAGATGGAACAACAACAATTATAGTTAGGCATAATACAGAAGGGTTTACAGAGACTGTAGCTAGGACACGCGGCAGGACATGACGAATCCCGTTTTTCCAGTGATTTTCCTTTTCTTTGACTTCCCTCTTTACGTCCTCGTCCCACCATGCTGTAGCTTTCCCGCAGGTGGAACAACCACAATTATAGTTAGGCAAAATAAAAAAGGATTTACAGATACTGTAGGTAGGACTCGCGGCAGGACAAGATAAAGTTAAAGAGGCGCTCAGAAACAAACTGAAGAAAAGACAAAGTTCTGATTGCTTTGGCCAAGAAAATTCTCACCCTCATAACGCTGCAAGAACAATTAAAATGATAACAGGCGTCAGCGAGAACTTCTTCCGCATGCATCGTACCCCCTAATCTCGTTCTCTCCTATTTTTATTTGTTAAGTCCACTAAAAGAATTTTTAGCCGGGAGAAGATTTTAGTGAAACAATGACGTTACTAAAGCTGTTCAAGAGTGGATGCCCATGTAACCCAAAGACTTCTTCCAGGAAAGTATTATAGAAAGCTTCCAGATCGGTGGCGTACGTACATCGCTGGGCAGGAGCACTACTTCGAAAAATATCAGTTTTCATCATTGTAATATTGTAACACCCTCTTTATAAATAACTTCAATCTTGGCACAAGTAGCCAATCGAAGATATGTGGGGCAATAGCAAAAGGAAGGGGAGGATTTGCTGGCGAGGGAAATAATTGAGTGTTAGTGCCAGCTAACTTACGGATATGAATCTTGGGTGCTTACAAAAAAAACTTCGAAAACGAGATCTAAACCTGCGAAAAAGTATCTAGAGTCTACAGAGAAGATAGAATTCGTAACAACGAAAGAAGACAAGATGTAGTGGCTGAACAGATCTAGATATAGATAGCAAGACAACAATTAATATGGTTTGACCACATGTTATAGATACTAAGATACCGAACGGTGGAAGAAATATGGGAAATGAGTCTGGAGATAAAGTTATTGAGGGGAAGACCAAGGAACTCATGAAACGGGGAAATCGCTAAAATATTGGGAAAGGAAGGCTAAGAGGGATTCGTGGAGGAAGCTCTGCCAAGATGTTGAAAATATATCTGAAGGGGCAGAACTCCACATTATTCTTACTAAAGAGCCTCTAAACCATTTAAAAAACCCCTCAGGAAGTTTCCCTGCTACTGGCAAAGAGACTGTGGAGCTTTTGTTCCAAAGTCACTTTCCGGTATCAGTAGTACTAACCCAGCCAAATCCTATTCAAAACTTTAATAACTCTTTCTACAGAGCTGCAAGAGAAGATTGGAAGATGGCTAACTGCGTGATCAATTACGACAAAATAAACTGGGCTATCAACACCTCCAAACCTTATAAATCTGCCGCACCTGATGGCATCCTTCCAGTAATGTTACAAGAAGGGAAGCAAGTCCTAATACTAGTGTTATGCAGGCTATTGCGAGGTAGCTTGCCCCTAGGCCATGTACCTCAGACCTGGCGACCTGTCAAAGTGGTCTTCATACCAAAGCCAGGTCGAAACTCATTCGCCCAAGCTAAGGTATGTAGACCAATAAGTCTATCATCCTTCATTCTGAAGACGATGGAAAAACTGGTAGAAAGGCACATAAGGGAAGAGGTACTCATAGAGAAACCTTTACATCAAAACCAACATGCCTACCTACCAGGCAAATCATGTGAGAGTGCCCTCCATTACGATAGAGCTGCCTAGAAAACAAGAAAATCGCTTTAGGAGCCTTCCTTTACATAAAATAGGCCTTTGATAATACCTCCTTTGAATCAATGATTCAAGCGGCTAAGAGACATGGTATTGACGACACCTCATGTAGGTGGATAAGAAACAAGCTACAAAGCCGACAAGTACAAGCCACATTATGCGGCGAAGAGATGGAGGTGTTGGTAACCAGGGGATGCCCGTAAGTAGGGGTACTATCCCCCTTAATTTAGGATCTGGTTATAAACGAACTCCTCACAAACCTGAATAACAAAGGCTACTTTAAACTTGGTTATGCAGACGATATGGTCGTCCTTATAGAGGGTAAGCACGGCAATATAATTTCAGAGATAATGCAAAATGTTCTGGCTAAGGTCGAGACTTGGTGTAACAAGGTAAACCTTACAGTAAATCCTGCAAAAGCCAGACTCTTGCCATTCACTAGGAAGAGAAATCACGGAGGCATAAATCCTGCGGAACTCTTCGGAAAAACTTTTAAAATCAAGGGGGAGGTCAAATACTTGGGTGTGATTCCAGACACCAAGTTGACCTGGAACCAACATTTGCAAAGAACCACTAACAAGGCAAAAACAACCTTGATGATAGCAAGAAGAGCCTTTGGAAATAAAT
This sequence comes from Limonius californicus, assembly GCA_014611495.1. NCBI lineage: Eukaryota > Metazoa > Arthropoda > Insecta > Coleoptera > Elateridae > Limonius > Limonius californicus. The sequence goes on from JABXWE010012598.1 coordinate 11,486, forward strand.
GGGGATTAAAACCAAAAATGGCCCATTGGCTTTACACCATGGTGATAAGACCGACAATAATCTATGGTTCACTAGTATGGTGGCCCAACGTAAATCAAAGGCAAACAATAAACCAGCTTAGTGTTCAAAGTCATGTCTCTGTGGAACTGGAGTATTCAGAAGCACTCCGATAGCAGCACTAGAAGCTCTCCTGCAACTTCCTCCTCTAGATATAATAATCAAGGGCGAGGCACGCATGAGGGCGCATCGCCTAAACTGCACGGGTAGTTGGAGAAGCACCTAACACACATTGAGACACTCTAAAATAATAAATGCAGTATCTGGCACAAAATTAAAAATGAGAACGGACTACATGTTAACAAAATACTCTTTTCACAAACCCTTCGAAGTACGGATAAACCGTGGAGAATTGGATCAAGGGGAACTACCAGACTTTCATAAAAGCTTACTAAGGTGTATACGGCAGCAAACCAAGATATAGTACCTCCATAGCACTGGACCAAACTGCCACAATATTCCAAGCTGAAACCTATGAACCTTTAGCGCCAATGGAAGAGAACATAAGAAGGGCCTATGCAAACAAAACCATCCTTATTATCTCTAACAGTCAGGCGGCCTTGAAAGCTCTGAATTCAAACAAGATTAAGTCGGAACTTGGCAGGCACTGCCTTCATAGTCTCCTAACACTGGCAAACTCTAACAAGGTAGAACTTGTGTGGATGCCAGGTCACAGAGGCATAGAAGGAAATGAAAACGCAGATAAACTAGCGAAACTAGGATCTGAAATACCGTTCACAGGGCCTGAACCTGTTGTCGGTCTAACTAAGCGGACAGTGAGAAGAGCAGTTAAAGAATGGATCGTAACCAAACATTCGAAACCTCTGGAGACTCTCACCTCTACAAAGACAAAACAAAGCTATGATGGGCAACCACCCCCACAAGCTTACCAAAACAGTGCTACAACTCAGGAGGACTAAAATTGGAGTAGTGACAGGACTCATAACGGGACACTGGCACTTGAGACAACACCTCCACAAAATAGGGCTATTTAACGAAGATCTTATATGCAGGCTGTGTGACGAGGAAGAGGAAATAGCTTCCCAAATAATATTCCAATGCGAAGCCTTAGCTCGTAGAAGACATCAAATCTTTAAGGTCACTAATCCTAACGAGATACAACCGCAAGCCAGTCTGATCAACAAACTCCTAGATCTGATAAAGGGGACGGATCTACTTGACAGCGACTAGCGACAGAAGGGGATGCACAATAGGCACAAGAGGCCGCAGTCTCAAAGGGCAGAAACAACCCTCCCCGTACGAACAATCTACAACAATAATCTACTGAAGTTGGCTAAGCAAAACGCAAAGCATAGGATGGATTGGAACATTTCCAATGGAACTTCGGGTAAAAAACGGCTATGATGAAATAAGTAGAATTTGATAAAACTTACTAGTTATATTAGTGTAACAGGTACCAAAGTGTCATATTATCTCTTTCTAGGTCAAGATCGGATCTCTTCCTTTCTAAAACGGAGACTGTTAGCTATACCTTAGTAGTTATTGTAAGTTAATACAGATGATGGTGACTTAAAATTTATTGTTTTTCTTATCCTCTAATGTCTCTGTTATGTTGTCCAATTTCTACAGCAATTAATATACAGTACATATTTACTTATAATTTTAATCCACGTTTTATATGGTTTGGTTTGGTTAGTGGAAAACACGTTATGACTAACGTAGTCTGCCTATTTATTGGAAATAGTAATTATACGTAAGTTCACTGACTTCACTTTGTTAGAGACGCTAGAGGCCTCAACAGCTAATATATTTTAGTACAATTCTAAAGTGACAAACAAATAAATTAATTTATTAGACGGGCCAGGTTTTAAAAGTTTGAAAAGTATTAAGTGCATTATTATTTGATGATGTTATACGCATAATTGATGCGTATAATTAAGAACTTGTTTGGATGACTGATAGCGATAACGATTGAAACACCGACGTAATTTATCTGAAATCAAATTGGGTACATAAATTTAAAAACAATATTATTTCTTAAGTGTTGATTTTGTTTGAGCCATAAAAGCAATTAGCAATTTATCATATGTTATTAATTAGGACAATAAAATGTAGACGATCTCCAGCCAATGTCCTTACAGCGTGTCGTAAAATTATTTGAATAATTATGAAACTGTGTGCAGGAATATTTGCATCAGTGGGCGATAGCTCGTTTCTCTGTTAGAATTACTGCTGAAACTAATAAAGAATTACGTAATTTAAAAAAGTGTCGACCAGCGGTACGTAATAGGAGGGACGCGCTACTGGAATTTCAAAAGTCGTAAAAGATCCGAATGCACATATTTATGTAACAACTTCTCAGAAATGTACATTGGATGCATCTTATTTATTTATATTAGATGTAGAAGAATTCAGGAATCATTCCGCATTGCTCTTATAAAGGGAGTGGTAGTAGTCTTGGAGCGGTTAAAAATTATTATTAGTATGGGATTTCTATACACTTGCATGTTCACTACTATCTAACACTAATAAAGGAAATTTACGCCTGGCAACTATGGATCTTCTTCTTCTGATAACTTTTTCTACTGTTTCTTCGCATGTTGTTTTGTTTAGATAGTTATTTGATTGGGCCAGAATATTCTCAATATTCGTCTTAGGTCCATATAAGAGTATACTCTTTACGTTTGTATTAAAGATATTCTTCATCTTGTTCACTTCCGGGATTAGGAATTTTTGCCTTGTTGCGATTTTAAAAATTCCAAGTTTAATTTGCTTTGATATCGCATTTGACGACCCTATTTTGTGCAATGAGTTGTATACAATGTTTGCTCTATTAATTATTATTTTTAAAACTTTTGGTATCTTCCCTCTTCATCTAAAATACTTCCTAGGTATGTGAAGTTGTCGATATTCTGAGCCTTCTCTTCATCTACTGTTACATCCGTCAAACCGTCTGTGTTTTTTGTTATTTTTTATCTTCTGTTGTATTTATGTCGAGCCGTACTATGCCTGTCACTGTTTTCAACTGCTCGAATCCTTCCTGTAGGAAACTTTTCCGTTTAGTAAGTAGACGGATATCATCAGCACATTCTACAGCTCCCAGCTTTCGTCCATATCTCCTTTTTAAATCTTTTCTGTTGTCTATTGAATGTATATTCAAGGTATAAGAAGATGAAAAGATGCACCCCTATCTCACCCCCGGCTCGATGTAGTATTCTTTGATATGAAACCATTATATGCCATTTCTCAGATAACAATGGCGAGGCTCTACACCCGTTGAAGGGGTTTGGCCTGCAAGGCGGAAAGTCAAAGCTCTCGTATCCTTCCTCTCATACCCCGTTGTTGCGTGATAAGTTAATGACACGTGGTGATGTGGTAACCATTAGACATTGTACAACCGTATTATTACGCCCTGCACATTCTAACGCAGGTACCCAATTATTTAGAGCGACTGGGTAGGCCGCCCGCCAGGCATCGAGTCGGGGGTTTGAACTCCCGGTCTTCCACACCGAAGCCCAGTGCTACAACCACTGGACCACACTGGCGCATATTTCTTATAAAGCAGTTTAATTATTCGTGTATATTTGGTAGGTCTGTCATATTTTTAAGTATTTTCCACATTTGTTGTCTGTTCATTCTATCACAAAGGTTTTTCTAAACATTACCAAACTCATATATATTTCTTTCTACCATTCAATACTGTCGTCCAAAATTGTCCTGAGTGTGCTTGTTTGATCTTCACAGGATTTTTATAGTCTAAATCCGACTTCATTTACTCTGAGTAATCCGTTTCATTAGTTCTAATTTTATCCGTGTAAGTATTTTCCTTGATGTACTTAATAGTGTTACGAGTCTTCAATTAACACGGGCTGTTCGGCTCCCTCTCTTTGGTAATTTAATTATCAACCCTGCTTCCCAATCGTTTTACTTTTTCTTCTTATTCTTCTTCTTCTTTCCGTTTTTACCCTCTATCTGGGTCTTCCGGTGTTCGGTACTTTTTCTCCACTCTTTTCTGTTCATTCAAGCGTCTTCTTCGATATCTCACGTTTGCTTTAGATTTTCTACTTCCTCATTCCAGTTTCTTCCATTGTTCTTTTTTCGGGAGCCTATTGTTGACCATTCTTTTGACATACCCATACCATAACAGTTGTCTTTTTTCAATTTCTTCAACAATGTCCTTTCCTACACCCATTATTTGGGGTATTCTGCTATTTCTGATTCTTTCTCTTCGGAATATTCTCTTGCCGATCTTCTCCGATAGTCCACTTCCATGACTTGGTTGGACATGGTTTCTCCTAAAGCTGCCAAGTTTGGTATCTGTATAGGGTCGTGCTTTGGGCCATAGTTGCATGTGTTTGTTTTTCAGTTTTCTTACTTATAGTTGCATTCCAAAGTATACTATTTAAGGCTCTTATAACTTTTAACTGAACAAGGCGAAGGATACAAGGTAGTAAATATGAACTTATAAAATATGGACGTAACAAAGAAATGAATTAAATGTTATCAAATTATCTAAGTTTTTTCCTATAAAACCTTAAACAATGTTAACAAATAAATGACAAAATTACATGAAATAAATAGTAAGGTCTAATTTAACAAAGCACTTTCATTCATACCCACCTTTTCACATAGAAGCACTTGCTTATTTTCTTCTAGTGTTCGTAAAATTCATTAGATGAAATTAGGATAGCACTCCTACGCCCTGTTGATCTTGAATTTCGAAACGGAAGTTCATTGCTTGTTGCTTTTTTCTAAGTTCCTCGCAGAAAAACTTTGGACTGAGTATCTTCGTATTCGTAAAACCGTTTTGACAACGTAATTATCCCAAATATTATTTACTGCATCATATGTTCAAATATACTAATAAACTCGTTAATGCGTTACACCTGTATATTTTCGTTTTAAATTAATAACCCCAAACTTGCTTCAACTTTCAAATTGTTGTTGATTCGATGTTACTTATTTGTTTTAATTTATTTTAAATTAAATTCGATTGTTCGGAATATGATGCGAATATCTTCCAAACAATTAACAGGTATAAAACTTTTGTCCAACTTGTAGATGATAATGATGATGATAATATTACAATTAATGGTTATCAAAACCACATTAAAATGCTCTTCACACCTATATCATAAACCTAAAACATACAATTGAATGGTCCATTTTCCTCCAAAATTACATGTTAGTTGACAGTTGTCGAACATAATACATAAATCTCATATCTTATTGTTTTTCAGGTGAAAAACTCACAGTTAAGTTTAATAAATACCTCTAATACTTTCATACAATTGTTACGACTACGAACTAGCAAACGAAACAGAGAATTCAAAGGTTAGACACCAGATCAACCTAAACAAAATCAACGGAGATCATAAACACTAATTGAATATCACCTTTACTTAGTTTGAACAACTTATTTTTCAGGTTTAAAACATAAAATAGCTTTAAGTTATCTAAATAAGTTAATTTTCTATTAGATTGTCTAAATTAAGGTTCATATATCACAGCAAAATATAAGTATATATATATATATATATTCATTATTTCTGCATCCCATATTAATTCTCCGGGAATATTACCTATAGATTTCTGCTGCTTTATCGATCTATAACTGCTCTATAGCTGTATTTATCTCGTCTCGTAATATTGCCGACGAGGAGAAATTAAATCTCACAAGAATTTAAAATTTAATTCCTCCCTTCATCTTCGACGCTGTTTCGTATAGGTTTCTTTGATATAGTATAACCATCACTTAACTATGTCTTTCTCTGGTTTCCACATTTCCCATTTTTGTCTCTTACTTGTATTGTGCTATACTTTTCTCCTGTCTTCTTTTCTTCATATGTTACAAAATGTTTTCATATAATTCATGTTTGCTGCTTTCTCTACTTGCTCTATCAGTTCTTGTTTTCTTCCTATCTTATTGAACTCTTTTTTATGTCTTTATCACTTTCTTTTTTGTGATTTTGCAATTATATTTTTAGGGTCTTCCCCTTTTGTTCTTGCAGTTCCAATTCAATTCAATGTTTTGGGGGCCAACGTGTTTCCTCCAGTCTGTGTAGGGATACGTACAGTCAACTTTTATTCTGTCTCTGATAATAATATCCTCTTCTTCTTCTTTTATGGTCTCACGTTGGAGCCTTAACGTTCTATAACTTCTGAGTGCATTCATCTGCAAAGCTTGTAGTGTTCGAATGTGATTCCTGCTTATTTCCTAATCTTCAGAGTTGTATAAGATTATCTCTTCCATCTGTAGATTGGTTTCTGTGTGTTACGTTGTATAGTCCTAGTCCACCATACCCCATCTGGATGCTATAAATTTAACTGTATTGACGTTATTCAAAATGCAAATATTTATTATGAAGGATCGCTTGACAGAATGTTTATATGTTATCTAGAAAGGAAATAGACTTAAGTACATTTCTTCCACTGAAACATATCAAAATCGCAACCTTCTCGTTGCCACGACATCTTAATGAACTGATGGGAATTTTTCAATTCTAAATTGTCATATTTACAAATGTATACTGTTTGCAAGATGAAACCAGGTTTCATCCGTAAAAAATTATTTTTAATGTGTTTGAAAATCAGTCACAAATTTGTCCTCTTTCTTGTGGATCTTCTAAAGGCAATTTACGAAACCAATTGATGTGGAAACAATTGCAGAGTCTTCTTCAGTTTTGAGTAGTACGTTCCATAGAAAGCTTCATAGCTTTTTTAATATCTACTCTAACGGCGTTGATGGATTCTTTATCGACTTTACTACCGGTCCTTTCACACAGCCTTTGAAGAAGTATTCAAATTGCTTACAGCCAACAGCAGCTCCAGGAAATTATGCTCCAAATTAATCCAGGCAGTCACACACAGAAAACGTCTGTACCTCATCTTTCTTATGCCCATAACGATTCGTCCATAAATGGCTTCCATTCTACCTTTTAAACCATTTTGCAACAAATAATTCACGTAAATTGTGGATTTTTCTGTATTAGTTAAAGGAAACGGTTAGTACGTAATGGAAGGAATAACTATTACAAACAAACAAGAATCCGCAAAAAGTTGACAACTCAATTGTTCAATACGTGTAGACACAAACCCACTCATAAACAGAATTTAAAGCTCACCTACGCGACCTCTTTTTTTAACACCCGTTAGTTTGTCTGGAAAATCATTAAACATTCATTTTCAATTTAGGGTTAACGGTTTTGTTTTATATTCAACAGATTAAAACTATTTCACTATAAAAAATAATTTTATAACATTTGTATGCGTAATTGTGTATGTAATCAGTGGATATGAACATGGTAACGTGATTACTAATCACGTTACCATGTTCATAACCCATATCCGGCTATGGCTGGATATAGAATAACAATTTAATATATTTTTTTTTAATCTGTATTGTAGAATTTTAAACCATGTGCAAGAATTATATTCGTTTACTGCAAAATTTTGCTCCAAAATAGAAGGAAAGGTACTTGGCAGGTGCAACATCGGAAGAGACAGATCATCATCATGGTACTGTACTTCCGATGAGTCATTTCCAACGGCAGTGTTCAAAATAAAACTCATTAGGCTAATTGCTAACCTCCGATAAGGAAAAGCAGCCCAAAGAAACTAATTAAAATACACGATTCGTTGAACCTCTGCTTAACCAGGCTGGCTTAGTTAACGACACACGTTACCTTAGTGTACAACCAAACAGTTCCTGTTTGCACACAAAACAGTTTATGTTTGTATACCAAACACAAACTGTATGGTTTTTAACTCTATCTTAACTTTTTCGTCTGTTTACAGTTTACTAGACAATCAATAAAGCAGACTGCAGAGGAGTCCTCCTGATTAGATGTGTAGAATGTCAAGGGTTTGAGGTTATGTTTCGCTTTCGCATTCTATATCAAATCAACCAATGTTTGAACGTTTCCCATCACTGATTTTAATGAAATGAAAGTCACGTGATACACGAACCTAATTATTCTAAAGAATACTTTGGGCAATAATAGGTAACTTAAATTAATTAGGTACTGAAAGTATGTTTTGATCTACGCATGATACGTGTAGTGTGCATATTCTTAAATATGTTCAGTTGTTCTACACAATCCTTTATCTTCTGCTTCTACGAGTTTCTACGACTGTCGTCGCTTTCTCTTTATGCCGTTTTGACATTTCCTTCTATCATTCCATGCCTCTTCTTGTAAATTTCGCTCTTGCATTGTATCTTTCATATCCTTCTACCGCTATTTTATCGGTCTTCCTCTCGTACTTCGCTCATATAGTACCGATTGGAACAGTTGTTTCAGCCGTCTGTACTCCAGCATTCTGTTTACGTGACCATATCATGTTAGTACCTTTTGCAATACGTATTCAATCGACCATTTCAAGAGCACCCATCTCATGTATTAGTTTCTAATTCCTTTTAAACTACTCTTTCTCATACTTCTTCTGAGTGCGTCCATTTGTGTTGCTAATAATTTTGATAGTATTGTCTTGCTTTCATAGTCAGACTTCGACTCCATAGGTAAATATACTCTCTACTATTGATCGATATATCATCATTTTCATTTTTCTACAGATATTTTCATCCCAGCATATGCCTTGATTTATTCGTCTGCTAGTTTCTGTTTCTATTGGGATATTCATATCAAATATCTTAGGTATTTAAATTCATTTACTTCTGTAATTTTATTTTCTTCCAATTATAAATTTCGGTTTTCCTTTATCCAATAATCATGTATACCTTTTTTTTAGGATAATTTGTAATTCCCACGTTATATTCTATTCGTTTAACTTACGTATCATGTACCACAAGTCGTCTTCAGCTTGTGCTATAAACACTTGGTCATCCGCAAAGGTTACTGTTAATAAATAGGTTTCTCTGATCCAGATGCCCATCTCTTCGCATTTCTTTTTCCACAATCTTTTGACATATTCTAGATATAAGTTGAATAGTCTTACATGGTTCTTATCTGTATCTTATTTGGTCTTATTTCTGTTAATATTTTCCACAATTATTTCTTTGTTTCTTCAGATTGATAAAAACTAACTGCGTCTTCCTAAATACTTTCAATCGTTTTTTGATTGTTCCTCTTAGTATAAACCCGTTTTGGTATTAACTTATATAGTGTTGTGTTTCCCTAATCACCCTTTTGCGTATCACTTTTGAAAATATTCTTCCCACTGTTGCTATCTTCTTCTTCTTCTTCCCAAGCCCTCACATCCAATCATGAATATAGGACTCCCCAATTCCTTTCATCGTTCTCGATTTTGTGCGATATTAATCCATGCTACTTCTTAGTATAAACATTCTACCTACTCATGATCTTTCTTTCCGAAACCCGTTTTGGTATTCACTTATATAGTGTTGTGTTTCCCTAATCACCTTCTTGTTAATCACTTTTGAGAATATTCTTCCCACTGTTGATATCTTCTTCTTCTTCCCAAGCTCTCACAACCAATCCTGAGTATAGGCCTTTCCCAATTCCTTCTATCGCTCTCGATTTTCTGCGATATTAATCCATGTTAACCCCGCTTTTCTGTTAAAATCGTGGTATCAGTGCATTGGTGTTCGTTCTATGCCTCTCTTGTGCTCATATGGTCTCCAGTTTGTTATTTTACGGCACCATCGGTTTACATCACTTCTGGGTACATGCTCAGCATATCACCATTTGAGGGATGCTATTCTTCCTCCTACATCTGTCACTTTGGTAATGGCTCTTATTCTGTCATTTCTTACTCTAGCTCTCCTTGTTATCCCTAGCAGCGATCGCTCCATCCGCCTGTGAGCTATTCTTAGTATTTCTATACTGCTTTTTGTAGTTGTCCAATTCTGTGCCTCATATGTGATGACTGGCAGCACGCACTGGTCGAACACTTTAGTTTTGAGGTGTTGAGCAATTTTTTTTGTTCGTCTTATTATTTCTCCTTTTTGGCTTGCTCTTCCCAGTTCTATTCTTTGTCCCAAATATGCACATTGTTCCGCTTTTGCTATTTCTGTTTCTGTTTCTACCACTCCTACGGTCACTTGTATTGCTTGTCCTGTGTGCATAATTTTAGTTTTTGTTAGGTTCATCTAGTCCTCCTTTAACGGATTCCCTGTGTAAGTCATTAAACATCTGTTGTAAGGGATCCGTGTTCTGTGTAAATAGAACCATATCGCCAGCATATCGTAAATTAGGCAATCGTTCACCATTTACATTTATTCCTTTATCGTCCCAATTTAGTCTTTTAAATATGTCCTCAA
>JABXWE010012599.1:0-44727 GCA_014611495.1 Limonius californicus
TAATAGATACAATTATTTTATGCGGACGTCAGTGCATTCCATTAAGAGGACACCGAGATTCTGGCTCTATTGAATCTGCTGAAGAAACAGTAGAGAACGAAGGAAATTTTCGAGCAATACTAAGATCGAAGTTACGTTCTGGAGATCAATCATTGAAAAAGCACCTGGAAACTATGTCAAAAAACGCAACATACAACTTGTACTTAAGTGCAAAAACGCAAAACGAAATTATTTATACATGCGGCAAAATCATAACCCAGAAAATAGTTGAGAAAATTAATGAAACATAATTGTTCTCTGTCCTGGCTGACGAATCGACTTATATCTCAGGTATTGAACAATTCTTTGTGTTTACGTTTTTTTAATGAATCTAGTTTAAAAGTTGAGGAACACTTCGTCAAGTTTGTTCCCGTAACAAGTATGACTGGAGAAAATTTAGCGAATATTCTTTTGACTACTTTGTCAGAGCGTAATATTTTTTACTTTACACTTTTCTATTTTCCACAAATTAAATACCCATTAACAAATTCCTGAGTATTGTCATTATCCTCCATGTGTATGATTCATTTTGAAAATCACTTTAGTTTACAAAGAGAAATTCCTCATTGTATATAACAAAACAAATTAAGAACTTAACATTATTATCTTGGTTGGTTAATATTATTTTCGTTTGAGAACTTCTGAACACCTACCTCATTTCAACAAAATAAACCCGACGTGCTATTGTTAAGAGATTACGAATACTGGCAACAATGTAATTTTTTGTCCCATAAGAAAAGCATTGCCCTATCTTCTCCATGCTGCACGGCGACTCTGAAACGCACTATTGGAAAAAATAAAATATGAGGTACAAAATTATACACAACTCGGTACAATTATTACAATAGTGAAAAAAGTAACTAGAAATGACAACTATGATAAATAAAGCAAGCAAATGAATTACACAATGAGTACGAACTTGAAAACAAAAGGTAAAGTAGAAAATTGGATATTAACTGGTAAAAATTAACACGACCACCACATGAGACTTACAGCTCATTGATGAATGGTGATAATATATTTGATTTGTATTTCCTTTGAGGTAATATCTCCGTTGTGATCTCCAATTATTGTAACGATTGTTATTGGTCTGTTCAAATTAAAAAGTATTGGCCGATGATCAATACCACCGGAATCTTCTTTGCACACAGTACAGTGACAAACAATTCTTGCACATTGAAAATGCACAACCTAAGAGTACCATTTACTTAGAGATTTACAGAAGGATAAACTCTAATTGTTCGAGGATTATCAAGATTGCCCTTTTATGATAAAAAAAAAACAAATTAGCAGCCATATTTATTTGTAAAAAAATATTCTAACACTAATAGCCAATTTGTTAAGTTATTACAAGAACAGATCACCTCGTAACTTGAACATTCCCAACTGAACGTAGCAGAGAATGTTCAGGTCTTACAGTCACGCAAAAAAAAGTGGCAACTCGAGCGGGCTCGAATTGTTACTTTTTTCCTAATAAAATTCACAACCGTTCAATCTCATAACAGTTTATAAAATGCCTATGTTACATTAAATCTATTAATGCCAAATTTACACTTAAATTGAGTATTGGTACGTAAGTTTGTAAATAGGTAAGAAACGTCAGTCACTCGGTTGAGAGGAAGGGCAAAACATGAAAACAATAATAAACATTTCAACTAGACCAAAAAGATTGCTGATGTGAATGGTAACACGCACTATTACCAAGTCTTGAAGTTACAAACACCAGTGCAAATAAATAAGCTGTAGTCGAAGCTGCCACATTAAATTACAAAAAAAAAAACACTATATCTACGGCAATGGGCTTAAAAGTATAAAAAGGTGTACAATACTGATTTTGGATCGTAATAAGTTAATATCAAAATAAACTTAAGGGTTAAATACGTTAGAAATATCACTCTTTTGTTAATACTACAACGTTACACTACTCTAAGAATTTCAGCTTATAATTATTTAATAATTTCAGTATTCAATGTATTGAAATTTAAAAGTATATGGCGTCAAAAACTTTAACTAGAGAATTCGTGAAAATCAACAATAGCACAAGACGAATCACAATGATGGATAGTAGTACACACTTTGGAACACTGCGAATTTTAATATTGAAAAATAAAATAATAGGATGTACATTAAATATGACGAACACTCCTTAATGGGCCAAATATTTCTTAACATGGTTGGTTCATAGGTACACATATTTCATTTCTAGATATTAGTGCTACATCTTACGTCAGTCCTTTTTGGATGTACACAATCTTGATTTTTAACTGTGAACTGATAATACCTGCGTCCAAACAAATTCACAGAAGTTACTCCAGATGCATCATGTATTTGCCGACATTTGTTAATTTTAACCATGAAAAATCTAGACAAAATACTCTACAGATTCATCGTTTTGGAAAGCTGGGGTGAATAGAATCGAACATTCAAAATGTCTGCTCTTTACACTATCTTTAAATTTTGACACGACTATCTGATGTTATTCTCTCAAATCAAAGGTGTTTTAGTAAACTCCAGAGGGAGAACAGTAGTTTTTGAGTATATCGTTGTTTTTATATGAATACGTATTGTTTTTCTACTAGTATCAACTTAATTTGAGTTTGTACAGAGTGGACCATAAAGATATGCAATTTTAAAAAAACAAATGCGTGCAAACGGGATGGGGGAGCCCTGATTGGGATTGGTAGTTAGGTCGTTCGAAATGCAGCCACGATAGATCGTTTCACGGGAGCATCGCGCGTTTTGCGTAAAGAATTTTTATAAACATGGCGATTCTTGCATAATTTCGCGCCGAATTCAAACTGCACGACTTAAATCAGTCCCAGTGAAAGTGTAATTAGGTCGCGTGTTAAAAAGTTTGAGGCTACAGGTTCTACTCTCAATGAGAAGTATCCGGGACGCCCAAGGTCAAGAAATTGGAGCTTCTGTACGGGAAATCCCGGATTATCAACTCGCAAAAGATCAGCTGCCCTGGCCGTCTCGCGAACATCTTTGCGGCGTATTTTAAAGAAAAACCTTCGATTGCACCCTTATAAGATTCAATTAGTGCAAGAATTGAAACCTTATGACTTGAATTTACGGCGTATGTTGCAGCGTTTTCGAAGCGTCAACAACATTTTCTTTTCTGACGAAGCCCATTTTCATTTGAATAAACAAAATTGCCGGTATTGGGCCCCGGAAAATCCTAAATGGAACCATCAAAAGCCTCTACATTCACCAAAAGTCACAGTTTGGGCGGCCATTTCAGCCCATGGAATCATTGGGCCCCATTTTTTCGAAGATGCGCACGGCGTGGCAGTAACCGTCAATTCAAATCTCTGCTTACAAATGTTACGGGATTTTTTCTTCTCACAAGTGCAAGAATTTGAAGGCTTCAACGACAGGACACGGTTTCAACAAGACGGCGCGACATGCCATACGTCTAACGCAACTTTGGCTGTCTTAAACGAAATATTTGCCGGTAAATTTATATCGCGTAGAGGGGATATTCCATGGCCTCCCAGGAGTCCTGACCCGACTCCTCCTGACTTTTTTCTCTGGGGATCCTTAAAAAGTTGGGTTTACAGCAACCAACAAGCCGCGATAGCCCAGTCCTGGAGTCCCGACCTGACTCCTCCTGACTTTTTCCTCTGGGGATCCTTAAAAAGTCGGGTTTTTTACAACAACAAACCAGTCGCGATAGCCTAGTCTTGGAGGTCTGACCTGACTCCTCCAACTTTTTTCTATGGGGATCCTTAAAAAGTTGGGTTAACAGCAACCAACAAGCCGCGATAGCCCGTGCTGGAGTCCTAACCTGACTCCTCCGACTTTTTTCTCTGGGGATCCTTAAAAAGTTGGGTTAACAGCAATCAACAAGCCGCGATAGCCCAGCTGAAAGCCAATATTCGAACAGAAATGGCTGCTATTCCACGCGCAATGTGCCAGTGACTTTTCACAAATTTGAGGTCCAGATTTGAAGAGTGTTTGTGATGTGATGGTGGACACCTAAATGATGTTATTTTCAAGAAATGATTTTCCCGGGTGTTTACTTTAATGTCAATAAAAACATTTTTAAGTACTATTTGTCGTTTTTTTTTATAAATTTTTCAAATCCGCACGTCTTTATGGTACATCACTGGTTCGAGTACAAAACGTTTTTACAATACAGACTTGTTCCTCGTCTCAATAGCAGTAATGATGGACGTATTTTAGTACTTAACATTATTTTAAGAAAATTTTACTCAGTGTAGAAATAATCATAATTATCATAATCATGTGCTTGTGCACTGTTGAGGCGGTGTGAGGCAAAGCTAAGCTAGTTTGTGCCATGCACAACAGGGCCCGATTCTGCAAGTTACCGTGTTGGTGCTAAACCGTACTTGACTTGCCTGGTGTGTGTGTGGATATTTTTGTTTGTGGTCTTGTTACTCTTCTACTGCGACCATAACACGAGAAGTACCATTAATTTGATTCCCAATGGCAAATAGAGACCGAGACCCAATACCGACCACCCAGGGAATTAGAAAAATTTCCGACCCCTGAAGTGACTCGAACCGGGTAGCGTTTGGACTATTACATCCAAAGCCTGGCTATCCTACCACTAAGCCACCCCAGCCTTTAGTATAAAAATAATATTAATTTAATGAAAGTGTTAAAGATAAAGATATACAGCTAAAAATACTGTTCATCCCATAAAGTTTACAAATGGTACATACAGTAAACCGGATGCAGATGCAACAAACACAACATCTACATGTATTGCATAAATAGGAACTGAAGATTTAGCGTCCATAAAACGCCAGATTTAAATTATGTCGTAGCCCCGAAGTTACAAAGTGATCGTATTTACCCTATCATTTCGCGGCACCTTTCACGTTTATTGCATTAGTAAACTAAAGCTTTCGACATTTTTTTGAGAGATCATTTTCGTTGTAAATTTCAACGTCTAAATAATTATAAGCCAAAACGGGCTAGAGTGACTGCTTAAAAACCTTCAAACTGCTGCTCTTAAAAAGCTTATAAAATAATACAAAAAGTCACACTAACACTACAAACTGTACTCTACATACTAACGTTAACATTATTAAATAAAATACAAATTACTAAATATCAACCGGTTTTTAGGTATAAAAACTACAGAAATGTCTATAAATTATTGTATACCGTGATTTACAAAAGGTTAGGTTAGGTTGTAAGTAAAAAGTTTGTTACGGGCAAAGGAAATCGTATAAACGTAACTTAACACATCGATCTTTAAAAAGTACAGCGTCGAAACGTAAAAAAAGAGATACTGGTCAGTGATGTATGTAACATTTTCTTTGCATTATACATTGACAACCTCCGGATAAAAAAATATTGGCCAGCCAATAAAACAAATCAACAATCGTTATGCATCAAACAGTTAAAAAACAGCGAGTAACTACTTAAAAATACTGAGTATTGCCAATGACATGTAAAAAAAATAATACTACAGTTAAATACAACGCACCGCTTAAGGTACTGGCATATAAGCAAACAGTTCAACTACTTTTCTTTCTCATGGTTGCTTGCAAGAACGCAAACGATTTAAGACAAAAAAAAACAGTAAAAATTTATAGCTCAAAATATCACTATTGGTTACCTCATTAACCAACTTTTAAGTAATTGAGTTACGTCATAATGAGTATTGTTAGTTGCATTTTTATAAGTACTTTCAATACGTAGAGAGCGTTTTAATACGTATTTTAACAATAAGTTAATTTTTTGAAATAGTCGGCACATCTCACGAGTACCATGTTGCACGCCGACCAATGTTACAAAAATTACAAGAAAATAATACTAATGCGTTTCAGTTTCCGCCATCTGAGTAGCGACAAGATTCAAGGGCAAATCTGCAATGCTTTCGTCGTCCGAATCGATTTCTGGAGCAGAACCTCCTGGCGACTCTCCTTTCGGTAAAATGGGAGGATACTTTGTGGCCTGCATCATAAGAAAAATATTTTTACATGTAATAAAGCAGGACTCAGATAACATTTTTTAATGGGAAAAAAGATGTACAGCAGAATCAATGCAGCTTTATGGATGGCAAAAAACAGAACTAATATTACAATCTGGTAATTTCTAAGCTTGGCAACACTTTTTAACCTTTATACAGTCAACTAAATTTTTCTATGGTTTCATCTACAAAAACGCAAGTTGCTAATACATCTTAGAAACTGTGAAACAGAAAAATTCTAAAATATATCTGTTTTGTACAGCCTAAAATTATTTACAACTACTGTAAGTATTGCCTCATAAATGTCAATTTTTTCTCAATTAACCAAAGTTCTATTTTATGCCAATTAAAAATTTCTAACGATTAGTTTGCGGTTTGGGACACTATATTGTGTGTGTATTATACAAGGCGTTTCACAACTAATGTAAAAGCTCTACCATTTGATTGCTGAGATCGTTTTGCATTAAAAATGTAATAAATATAGGTCTTTCAAGTAATTACGCAACTACAGGGGATTACAATACAGTTGTCAGCTTCAAGGTGGAAGGAAAGGAATATAAATTCGAGAAAGTAAATAGTTTCGATTACCTGGGGTGACATTAATAAATATCATAGACGAGAGTTTAGAAATCCAAAAACGAATTACAAAGGGTAGTAAGGCGGTAGGTGCTATCAGCAACACATTAAGTCCAAAGAAATCTCTAGAGCCGCGAAATTAAGAATTTACAAAACGATTGTACGACCATCTGTAACATACTCAAGCGAATTATGGGCAATGACGAAACACATGGAAGTAAAACTGGAAGTATGGGAGAGGAGGGTTTTAAGAAAAATACTTGGAGAAGTGAAAACAGAGGATGGCGAGTGGAGACGAAAAACTAATAGAGAGGTACAGGAAATCTATGGTGACCCATCTGTAATGGTGTTCATAAGAGCCCAGAGGGTAAGACAGCTAGGGCATGTAAGCCGTATGCCGGAAAACAGATATACGAAGAGAATGCTGGAAGAAGGGACTGGTGGAAAAAAGAAAAAAGGACGCCCAAAAAAGAGGTGGCTGGATGCTGTGGTGAAAGATGTGAAAAAAGTAGAAGTGGAAGATTGGAGAAACAGAGCAAGACACAGAGTCGAATGGAGAAGAGTCGTTAGTAAAATTAAGGAAATGTAAAATGAAAGGTAATAAGGACTGAGCCATGGGCCTAGAAGGTCCGTAGTGCTGAAATATATATATTACAAACTACCATCCTTTACGAACATAAGGCATGCAACAACAATCTCAAAATTTATCTGATTTCATCACAATCAGAACATAAGACTTGGTTACCCAATTTACTTTATCATATATTATACGTATTGTCTTTGACATTGGCTGCAGTTCCTTTTCCAGCGTTCAGGCAGACGGCCCAAGTCCCCTGCCAGACGGGAAAACAAATATAATGATTTGTCAATGTAAAAAAGTCAGTGTCCCGTTAAGCTTCAATACACGTCTGACGCCCACGAATTAGCAAATCATACACTGAAAACATTATATTGTTGTTGCGAATTTCATTTGATGTATTGATTGGTTCCATAATTGTCCAATTCAACACTGTACACCAACTGCTTCAGATGTCCCTAAAGATAAAAATCTAGAAGACATAAATCTGGATATCTGAGAAGCCACATGATGGGCCCTCCACGTTCAATCCATCTATCAGAATAATAAAATTTAGTCATGCACTCACTTGCCTTCCATAATTGAGCAGAGCACCAATATGCTGATACCGTATGCCTTGTCGAATATAAGTGGAGCATCTTTAAATATCTCCCAAAACCAATTCTCTAAAAAGACTTGCGTATTTTTCCGCATTTAAAAGGCTACTTGATATTAAGGTTGTGAATTTATAAGCCATTAAAACTTTGATTTCATACAGTTTCGTAATTAATTAGAATAGGACCTATGTTTATTAAACATTTTTTATTTAAAATGGCCTCAGCAACCAAATGACAAAGTCTTTTACATTAGCTGTAAAACACTCTATATATACAATATGCGGGAGAAGAAGGTAGAATTAAAACATAATCAAATTAATCAACATCAACATACCTGCAGCGTAGCATAATTGGGATTAGTATGCCCCTGCAATGCCATAACCAAATGCGGTTGTATCTGTCTTCGAAGTGCGGTCAACATGTCCTCTGTATCGGCTTCGCTGTTGCTGTTCAGAATTTTGGGGGCTATCGGAATTTGCCTGCGCAACACATTCAGCATGTCTTCCGTATCTACTTCTGTGATGTTTGGTTTTCGGGGCACCATACTAACACTCTTTCGTGGTGAATCAAACGAATTCTCAAAGTCCAGCAGCTCGCTACCACTATTTGATTTTTTTCCTGAGAATGAGGATGCTGTAAGTGCACAGTTCCACACAACCTAATCTGACTAAAGAAAATTTTCAAATACCTCGATGTTTTTCTTTCTCGATGCCGGAATCCGCTGCTTTGGGCCTACGACGTCGCGTGTGTATTGTATCCCTCCTCATCGTGTGGGGCCGATCTACGCCGTGCAATTTGAAATATAGACCGCATGCGTTACAGACCATTTCACCCTTTACGTTGCGCCGCCAAATCGTCGTTGTTTGAGTGCCACAATTGGTACAAGACAAGTCCACTCTTCTAGCCATTCCTGCCCCACCCTATAAAATATAATTTTGTACATCTGGGCGATACAAAATTAAAATTAACAACTAATATAAGGTGTAATAGTAGTCAACTTTTAACACATGCAATCATAACAATAAGAAATTGCTATAGGTATAATCAGGGCCAGCCTTCTCTACAAAGGGACCCAGATGCAAGTAATCTTTTGGAGCCCCAAAACTGTATTTGAAGAAACTCCTCTGTTCAACTTCGTTTAATAGTTATTGAAAAACCATGAACATACAGACATAGGGACGTAAATGTTAAATAAACAATGTATAATATTTTTAATAATCACAACCAAACCATAATAAAAAAAAATACACAGATATATTAATTTCATAAAAACGATAAGGCCTACATGACACGGCACAGAATTTTGTTCAAAGTGTTTTTACAAAATTCTGTAGATTCATTCATGTTCTAAAACCTACAAAATCTTGTACAAAGTAGGCGACGCATCTATGCGCAAATGAAAAAATTTTAGTGTTTGTTAACAATTACAGAGGGCAGAAAAGAATATGTTTGTCACGTGTTTAGGTACCCCGCCATGCCGACACCCACGCTCTGTCTCTTGTCTCGCTCGCGGTCGTTATTGCTGCAGTTTGTTTGCTTTGTCGTGCGTTCATGTAAAAAAGAGCTACAAACTTATGCATCAAGCTAATATTATGAAATCTGTATAGAATTCTACATTAACGACAGTCACATGAATATTTTGACAATTTCTCATAGATGTCAACGTATTTGCACCTATTTGCGCATGCTCACAGACAGAATTGTATACAAAATTATGTTTCGTGTAAGGTCTGTATGACACGTCACAGAATTTTGAACAAAATTCTGCAAAACACGTATTACACGGCACATGAGCATGCGCAAATAAGAGAAAACTGCCAAAATAGTCATGTGACTGTCGATAAAGTAGAATTCTAATAAGATTTTATTCATATTAGGTTAATGCTGAATTTGAAACGGACCACAGAATGGTAGGCTCTACAATATCTATAAATATAGAGGAACAAAGGAAACAAAAATACGGGCAAAAAACTAAAAGCCTTCTGAAAAGCAAAGGAATAGACCCCGACATACACATAGAAAACCTTACAAATAATCTCAAGAAAGAAGATATACAAACAAGGCAAGGAAAGGGAGTACAAGAAATATATAACTACATAGAGTATATCATGAAAGAAGCGAGAAATAACGCACAAGACCAGCAGGAGATTCACAAAGAACAAAAACTGTTAGGCGTTGTGCCTGACTTGATAAAGAAACGCGAAGAACTAAAACGACAACCGGGAATGATAAAAAGAATTGAATACTGCGAACTAAATAAGTTGACAAAAAGGGAAATAAGAAAAGACATTAGAAAATGGGAAGAGCAAAAAATACAAAATATAATAACGGAAACGGGATCTACCAGAAAAATGAAAAGAGAACTAACAAATGGCCAACAATGGGAACAACAAACTCGAAAGGGAAAGGAAAAATATATTAACACTGGCAATCGAATACTGCGAAAAGTTATACACTAGAAATTCAGAAATTGAACTAGAGGAAAGAATGGAGGAGAGAGAAGAAAATTTAAATGAAGATGAGGGAATCAATGAATGGTTGGAAATTCAAGAAGAATTGAAGCTAGCTATAAACAAATTAAAGAACGACAAAGCGCCAGGAAGCGACAGGATAATTAACGAACACATCAAAAATATGACATCAGAGATGCATCAATTGATAAGATTACTTTTTAATGAAATCCTAGAACCAGAAGTAACATCCTCGCAATGGAAAAAGTCAACAATAATACTTCTATTTAAGAAAGGGAATAAAGAACTATTACAGAATTATAGACCAATCAGTCTAACCCCAGGCATAGGTAAACTATTTACGACCATAATCAAAAACCGAATTAAGGACATTCTACATCAAAATCAACCCGCTGAACAAGCCGGATTTAGAAGTGGCTACTCCACAATGGATCATCTACAAACGCTAACCCAACTGGTGGAAAAATACAAGGGATTTAACAAACCCATACACCTACCATTCATAGACTACAGCAAGGCATTTGATAGCATAGAGCATTAACCAAAGACAGTACAGCAAAGATAAAGCTGGACAGGGAAGGTAGGAGCTTTGCACTGGAAAGAGGCGTAAAACAAGGGGATCCCCTCTCCCCAAATCTGTTCACAGCTACACTCGAGGAAATCCTTAAAAAACTAAAGTGGGAAAATGAAGGAATAAGAATAGGAAATAAGAGACTAACGAACTTAAGATTTGTGGACGATGTGATTCTACTAGCCGAAAGCAGAACATCACTAAGGAAAATGATAAAAGAACTTAACCACCTCGGAAGTAAGAAAGTCAGACTACTGATCAAGTATGATAAAACTAACCTAATGTCCAACAAGAACGCATCGGGTATAACAACAGATAATTCTACAATCAAGTATGTAAACGAACTAATATACTTCGGACAACTTATATCATTTGAGAATCGGACAGCGAAGGAGGTGCAGAGAAGAATCAACCTGGGGTGGAAGAGCTTCTGGTCATCTGGTTAAAACAAGTGTTTAAAGGTGAAATTCCTGTGAGTTTAAAGAAAAAAGTGTTTAACATGTGTATAATACCAGTAATAAGCTATGAAGCCCAAACCTGGGTATTAAACAAGAAATTCCGCGAAAAACTGAAAGTGACACAAACAAGAATGGAGAGATCGTTAATTAACATCAAAATAAAGGATAGGGTGCGAGTAACGGAGATAAAAAGAAGAAGCGGAGTGGAAAACCTGGTAATAAGACGCAGGTCAATGAAATGGAATTGGGCTGGCCACATCGGACGACTAGCCAGTAATAGATGGATAAGCATCGTTACAAAATGGACACCACAAGATGGAGAAAGAAAGCGAGGACGGCCAACAGCAAGGTGGTTAACAGAATTAGAAGATCAAGCAGGAGTAAGATGGTGGTTAGATACTGTCAACAAGAGAGAATAGGGACTAAAAGGGGAAGCCTTTGCCCAGCATTGGGATTGAGTGGGCTGCTTATTATTATTATTATTAGGTTAATGCATAAATTAGTAGCGATTTTATTTAACTATTTTACATGAACGCACGACGAAACAAACAAACTGCAACAATAAAGAACGCGAGCAAACTAATAGAAAGTGCATGGAGTGTCGGCAAGCGGGGTAAACATTTGGTAAACATATTTTCACTGCCCTATTTATGATGTATGCATAATTTATATTTTTTTCATAAAAAAATAATACTACTCTCCTTAATACTGGGTAAATTCACTCACTTCAACATGAGAACCAATACTTTCTCAGCTATTGCCTTGTCAGTGTGTAGGTCCAGACAAGTCTCAAACTATCCTGGACAGTATTACCGGATACATACGATAGCGATCATTTTCCAGTGTTTATTATCATCAACCAAAGAACGAATAGCTAACGCCATTAACAAGAAATGGAAAATAAGTATAGCGAAGTTGGATATCTTCAAGAAACAATTAAAAGAACAGCCATGTGTCTTCTCTGCTCTGAAAGTCATGAACTCGATAATTATCCAAGCAGCCAGCTGAGCAATTCCAACATCCCAGAATGTGAACTGCACATACAAAGTTCATTGGTGGAATTGCTTTTGTAAAAAAGCAATACGTAAGAAAAAGATGTAAATCAATAGAAAAATCTTGTCTTTTACAACAAAATGAGGGCAGAAACAAAAAGAACTTTCAAATCAACCAAAACAAACATCCTGGAAAATGTATATCAACTCAATAAGTTCAGAAGCAACAGCTAAGGACATGTGGAATAAAATAAGAAAAATGAATTGAAATCCGTCATCTTTCCATACTACTGTAAAAAAAAAGTAAATAATCAAATACTACACAACAAGATATAGTCAATATCCTAGGAATGCTCGAAAGAAAATATTCAAGCTCGGCTAATTATGACCCAGAACTATAAAAAGAAACAAACACTGACTGTCTTCTTTAACATACAAAAAGCATAAGACACCATGTGGAGATACACATTTTTATCCGTTCTACTAAAATGGGGCTACAAAGGATGACTCTACAACACATTAAAAAGTTCTTAAGAGGATAGGAAATTTACAGCATGATTGGGCAGTATCACATCTAAGGAAGTGATTCAAGATAATGTTAGCATAACTCTCTTTCTAACTGCTATAAGTGACATCTTCGAGAGAATCCCAAACTACGAAGATCACCGTTTGCAGATGGCCTAGTCATATATAGCCCTAACAAAAATTCTAATACCATATAAAGATACCTGCAACAAGTCATTGGTAACTTACAAAAGTGGTCTAAAGTTAAAGGACTACAGTTTTCATCTACAAAAACGAAATGTATAACCTTCGGCAGAAAACACCACCTCATCACGCCTGTCCTTACATAACACACCTCTCCAATATGTAACAGACATCAAATATCTTGGCATTATACTTGACCACAGAACGACAAGGATACCCCGCATTAAAAGAATTGACAATTGCAGAATATCACTAAACACACAACAATTTTTTCTTGCAGTTTTGTCTTAAGAATTCTTAAAGGAAAAAGTTTACCTGAAGCTTTTAAGGCAATTTAGGGACATCCTGTATGTGTATAATACACGTACAGGTTGTAGTTCTCATGAATTTTAACAGATGGCGCGAGGGTTTCTACATTAATCAGTTTTTTAAAATGTTGACATACCAATAAGCAACCTATTAATCCATTTTTCAGAAGTTTGTTGTTTATTTTTTCTGTTTTACTTTAAATTGTTTCCGCCTTGGAAGGTGGGGCAGCCGACCCACTTGCCCCCCGCCCATCCCCACGTCGGATACGCCCTTGGTAACGCTATACAATACCAAGTGCCATAAGACCTTGTAGTGGAGGCAATTTAATTTTTAAATAAAAAAAAATATGTTACAATAACATCTAGCGAGTTTAAAGGATTAATACTTAAAGCCACTAGATGTGTAGATCAATAAAACAAACTTTTTAGAAGAGAGAATTCCACAATTTTTATTCCTTGTCAAAAGCGAGAAATGTCAAAATTTCAGCGAGTAAATGTTCAATTTTGATGTAATAGCTGTATGTCATTCCCATTAAAGAATAACTAGATTTGGCATTTTTTACTTCAGACAAAGATTAAAAATGGCACAATGTGATTCTCTAAAAAGCTTGCTTTATGAATACTATTAAAAACCTAGACAAAAATATTAAAAAATAAACTTTGTTGACTTTTACATGTTTTCCAGTACGGTTTTAAAAAAATCCATATCAAAATATTTTTAAAATTTAATGTTTCCATTATTCCGAAACAAAAAATTAACAAATATACTTAATATTTCATTTTTCAAAATCACGAAATAAATACCAAGTTACAAATACAGCAGACACTCGATAACGTGAACTAATTCAGACCCCGAGTGTGTTCACATTAGCGAGCGTGATTTTATTAATAAGCGAATTATTAAAAGAAACGTTTAATAACACAATTAATATTTGTTTGCTAATTGTGTCACTCTCGCACCTAGTGCAACCTCGTCTATGATTTTCACTTTGTCACTCAATCTTAAACACTTTCTTTTATTGGATGTGGATGCCATAGTCATAATGCATAAACGCATGCAAATGCCTGGCTTAAGTTTAACAACGAATAAAATGAAATCAGCGCTGCTCCTGCAAATAATTTGCTGAGAGTCACGTACGTACAGGGTGGGCAAATTTCGATGTTAGTATAGGGTAACTCGGTAACTATAGGAGATACAAAAAAGTGGAAGTCACATTCTCGATCTCTTTCTTTGACACAAATTCACTGGCGGAAACAAAAATTTGCTATCGTCTTTTGTTTTCGAGTTATAAACAAAAGTTCGATTTTTCGACTTTTAGACACATGTGAATATCGTGGTTGTTTGTAAAGTTAGGAGAAAATAACCTTTACATTTTCAAGGCACTTTTTTCTGTATAATCCAGTGGCGTCGAGAAAATTTGAAAAAAAAAGGTGCAATGTCGAGTTATGGCGTAAAGTTGTATTTTTTCAAATGGGAATCATAGTTGGCTATGGTTTAGTTAAAACGGATTTTTTTCTCTTTCTAACTACGTATCATATGTCGGGTAACTTTTGAAGTGTAAGTCTTTAATAGCGAACATAATATTTTACTAGATTACTTTTTGCGTTTTTCTATATTTATTCCAAGTAGGCGGGTGTCATCTATGACAGTGTTTATCCGTTTGCAAGTGAATTGATTTTGTTTCCGTCATAATTACAATTAACTCATTTAATCGTAAAAGTGAAGATGTCGTACGAAAACTACGAGAAATATCTGTTAGAAAGCTTTATTCAAAGTAATAACAATTGTGATATTGCATCTGAAATATATTTCAATCACTATCCAGAAGGAAGACAACTTAATAAAGCTATTTTCAAGAGTATAAAAAGAAATCTTATTAATTGTGGATCCTTCAACAAGCCAAAACCAAAAAATCAGAAATTTATATCGAATTTTATAATACATTACAACTGCAAAATAGAAATACAAATTAAAGTAAATGTTCAAACTGATGTTCGTTATGTTCGATACATAAATTACACTTCTTCATAACACTCGGAACTGCATTATACAAATGAAGATTTAAAACGGAATTCACACAGTTTATAAAATTTTGAATGAGTTCATTTATGTCATTACTGGTTTTCTTGTATAACTTGTCTTTAATGTAGCCCCAAAAGAAAAAATTCAGTGGCGTTAAGTCACGTGATCGTGGTGGCCACCTCACTGGTCCGTTACTTCCCATCCAGTTATTTCCAAAATTGGTATTCAATAATTCTGAAACGGTCCTGATATTATGAGATGGTGCACCATCTTGTTGGAAGAACTGATTTCTTGCCTCAATTAAGGGTAGATAAATTCCTCAATAATTTTCTGGTTTAAGATTTCGTAGTACCGTTGGCCATTAAGATTTTCTTGATATATGTGATATGTTAAAACAATATTGCCCCGTAGAGCACACCAACAACTAAAACCAAAGCGTCCCTGAGATCGAAAGTCGACGGCACGGTGAGGGTTCACATCAGACAAATACCGATAGTGCTTGTTATTCCTGTTGAAAATTCCAGCACTGCTAATGTAGGCTTCATCTGTCCAAACTACATTTTTAGAGAAGAATGGATTTTGTTGACATTTTTGACGATACCATATTCAAAAATCTAATCTTAGTTGGAAATCAGTTGGTTGCAGCTGCTGTTGTTTCTTTATTGTATAAGGCTTGAATTTGTATGTCTTCAAAATACCCAAAGCTCGACGTCTTGAAATTCCAGATTCAGCTTCAATCTGAGACTTGAAATTGAAGGATTTGCAACCGTCGTTCCAATTATAGATATACTACTTTCTTCAGCATCTTCAATGTTGTAATTTTTTGGTCTTGGCTTGTTGAAGGATCCACAATTAATAAGATTTCTTTTTAACCATTTGAAAATAGCTTTATTAGGTTGTCTTCTTTCTGGATAGCGATTGAAATATATTTCAGATGCAATATCACAATTGTTATTACTTTGAATAACATATCATTTCTCATAATTTTCGTAAGACATCTTCACTTTTAGGATTAAATGAGATAATTGTAATTATGACAGAAACAATATCGTTAACATGCAATTCACTTGCAAACGGATAAACATAAGGCCTGGTTTTACCATTCCGTTACCGACTATTAGTTAAAATGACTATTAGTTAACGTCAACTAGTAGTCCTGGACCTCGGCCGGTTTTACCATCCATTGTCAACCTGTAGTCATGTTAACAGACAGCTACTCAAAAATTCTACGAGACATCTTAAGAAAGTTGACTACAGTAGGTTGTTTTACACAAATTGATCTGACGTTTTCACCACCGCTAGTATGTGTAATGCAGTCACCGCCATTCTCAGCTGTTACTTGTAACCATAGAAATAAGACAACAATATATAATAATAATTAGTGTTATTTATTTCTATGCTTGTAACTTACTGGTGGTTGTTGTTAGTTGTGTTTAATTTAATTTCAGTACATGTTTATG
The DNA here is from genome assembly GCA_014611495.1 of Limonius californicus. NCBI lineage: Eukaryota > Metazoa > Arthropoda > Insecta > Coleoptera > Elateridae > Limonius > Limonius californicus. Next base: position 16,730 of record JABXWE010012599.1, read on the forward strand.
AATCTAGTTTGTTCTATTTATTTATTAGTTTCCTTTAGCGTTTAGATTATTTTGAAATTTGATTACAATTTTAGGGTAGTTATTCACTTGAATTAGTATTTGTGTTGTGCCTTCTACGAATAAGCACTGCTTCCAAAATATCTTCCTCATCACCTGAAATGAAATCGAAATTGCAAAACAACGTGAAAAATAACTGCTTTTAAAATTAAACCAAAGAAAAAATTGAAAAGGAACGTCGAAAATGAAAAATTAATAATAAGAGAGGTTATGTTACTCGCGGCAATACAAACAAACCAGCACTTTCGAGTGTTGTCTACCAGATAATCTGCTAGTCACTTCAACTACTAGTTGACGCCGTTTTTTTTCTTGACTAGAGATTGTAAAACGACAAAGCGTCTGTCAACTGTTAGTCAAGCGTTGACTATCAGTTAACTAGAGGTGGTAAAACCAGGCCTAAATATAGAAAAACGCAAAAAGTAATCTAGTAAAATATTACGTTCGCTATTAAAGACTTACACTTCAAAAGTTACCCGACATATGATACGTAGTTAGAAAGAGAAAAACAAATCCGTTTTAACTAAACCATAGCCAACTATGATTCCCATTTGCAAAAATATAACTTTAGGCCATAACTCGACATTGCACCTTTTTTTTTCAAATTTTCTCGACGCCACTGGATTATACAGAAAAAAGTGCCTGGAAAATGTAAAGGTTATTTTCTCCTAACTTTACAAACATCCACGATATTCACATGTGTCTAAAAGTCGAAAAATCGAACTTTTGTTTATAACTCGAAAACAAAAGACGATAGCAAATTTTTGTTTTCGCCAGTGAATTTGTCTCAAAGAAAGAGATCGAGAATGTGACTTCCATTTTTTTGTATCTCCTATAGTTACCGAGTTACCCTATACAAACATCGAAATTTGCCCACCCTGTACATTATAAAAATTATAAAAAAAGAAGTGTTTACGTTATCGAGCAGTACAGGTTGTTTACCCTATCGGGCGTTCCATTTGATCCTATAGTAAGAATTTAGTGTTTACATTAGCGCGTGGTTTCCATTATCCGGTGTTTACGTTATCGAGCGTCTGCTGTATATGTATACAAAATATCATTTATGATTCTCTAAAGTATAAATAGTACTGAACAATCTATTTAAAACTAACAAAAAGTTGACATATATAATAAACAAAATCACCTTTGAAGTATTGTAACATATTTATATAATTCCTTTTTATAAATTTAACGTTTTAGATATACAGTTATATTAATTCAACCACATTTTGCATAGAAAGTTAAAATTCCCCAATTGTTATATTTAATAATTAAGTAATTTATTTGATTTGTCCATGGCTTTATACTTACTAACACTTTGAATACTCAGGATTTTCCAGAAACTCTGTGCTTTGCATAGTTTGCAAAAGAGTTGAATAGGTTTCCTGATCAAAATTAGATTGAAAAACACTGATTTAGTGAACCTCTGAATGCATCACAGTGTTTGTGTTTATAAAGTGATTAATACAAATGTCAATTTAGCTGGTCTCGGTGGCCTAGTGGTTAGCGCACTTGCCTATAGATTTAAGGGACGCGGATTCGAATCCGGCCGAGACCGGTGAGATTTTTCTGGCGGGGAAAAACCTTCTGTCGGATAAGAAGTAAAGTCGTATGTTCCATGCCACTGCGATGTGCGACACATTAAAAACCTCTACTGAAGTTGGAACTACCCCAAATAGGCAAAATTCACAGTTACGGTGTACAACAAGCCAAAAAATTAAGTGCCTAGAGATGCTTGGAAAACCGTGTCCTAGATCTCGCCCAATCAAACCACAACGACAGTGTCAATTTACCAGAACAATCTAAATTAATTTAATTTTAAAGTTCCTGGTAGGCAGTTATGAAGATGTTTACATAACTTTGTATATCTATAAAATTATTCTAAAATAAAATGACTAAAAATTCCTCTAAACGCCTATTACAAAAAAATATGTGGAAATTTCAACAATTAATTACTTTTCTATTTACAAATATATGGTTCAATGACTTTAATCAAAATGTTGGTGTAAAAATTGAAATATCAACAATCTCACCTAATGTGAACAATCAAAACAGAAAATCTTTGCACAATTGACAAATATAGGATCACAAACTTATAATTGAACAACTCACCTTAGTTTTAACAATTTGCAAATTACACCAAGGGTTATTTCCAGTAAAATCAGGCATGTAGTCCATTTCGACATCTGCCTCTCGGCAGGGACTGACATCTCTACCGCTTGGTTCTTCTAATGTGGCCTTAGTTGGAAAATTCTGCTTCCGCCTTCCCGAAGACTTACTTAAGCCGATCTCTGCCTGTTCAAATTTTATTATCATATTAATGCACAATTTACACCACAGCTTTAAAACTAAAACAACAAAAGCACGCAAACATAAGCACTTTAAAAACTAACCATAGTCATGTCCTTTACAAAATTACTCCTATGATCACCGAGTGATGAAGGAACATTGGGTGGAGCTGGTGTGATGCTCATCCCCAATTTTCGGCAAGTTATTAGTTTTCTAAGCAGCTGGCTGGCTTCCCCTGTTAAAGGAGGTCCCTGAGTATGTCCGTTATGTGAAAGTGCTTTCCACAGCTGCCTTTCTTCATCGTTCTGATTGTCTGGTGGTGGTGATGAGGCGCTCGCCGTCGTTGAATTCGAATGCTCATCCATGCCCTAAAGTACAATAAACAGGTTATTGGAGAAACGTGTCGCAAGAGCTTGTTTTTAAATCTCTATTATTTTATAATTTCGTTATTGCACTAGATATATCTAGCATACAGTTTTATTTTTTATTAGTGCAAGTTAAATCGGTTTTAAAACTACATATACATTTGTAACTCTTAAATTTAAATCATTTATACGATTATATTTAACACACTTTCAATAAATTATTAATGGTATGTGCAATTAATTTCTGACAGAATATTAATAAGTGAAGCGAGAAATTTCACCGATGATTGTGGAATGGGAAAGGCATAAACAACAATAAAGAATTCTGAGACTATATACAAAACAATGATTTTTATGCAAGTATGGACAGAAGAAAAAAAAATTAGAAATATATAATAGGCAAACTACTAAAAGAGTAAAAGTCAAAATACCTGGCAACAAAACAATAAAACAAAAAAGGTATGGTGACAGGGGAACATAACAACTGAAAGCAACAGCAGAAGTAAGTCAGAACATACAAGACGTCTAAATAGACAAAAGAATGGCAAATAGTCAAGATATATAACAATAAAGGATTTGAATAAATGATAATCAATTTAAAAGAACTACTAGAAGAAAAACAACTAAATGTAATTGTAACCGCAAATTTTAATGCAAGAATGGGAAATTGGGAGAGGAAACAGAGAAGGAGAACAAAAATTAATGAGCATATCAAAAAAGTTTGAAACCTAATTAAATTAATACAACAAAGTCAATGGAACATACTGTATGGTACATAAACATAAAATACACATACATCGGATAGCAGGAGATGTAAATATAAGTTACAACTAAGCAGTCGCTACATCACTGGCAAAAAAATGAATTTTTAAAATAGGGCAGCAGACAGAATCTGTTGAGTAACCATTAACAACATGTTATTAAAAATAAACAATTAAACATTAAACAATAAATTAATGTAAAGTAGGAAATACCATTAATGGAACAAGTTATAAGCTAGAAAAAAAGTATAGTTTGACAATATTTAAGAAAATGGAAAAGGAGAAAAACACAATTCGAGGAATATTTGAAAACTGACAGTATAAACAAACTACCTGGAAAGGATGCAGGAAGTAGAAAACAAAGCATGGATATATGAACCAGATATCGTCGGGGAAATATGGGACAGACGTGGAACACCAAAGAGTTGGAGAATAGGAACGATAGGAACAAAGAAAGGAAGGGAAAAAAATGGTAGAAAATAAATGAAGGCATCAGGCGATCGTGCGTGAACAGAAGACACAACAATAGAACATTTAGTGTATCAACGTAATAACACATAAACAAAAAAATACAACAATACAGACATCGAAAAAGACTATGAAAACGGACACGAATGGGAAAAGGAATAAAGAAAAAGAAACAATAGAAAAGGAGAAGAAAATAAACAGCGTAAAAAATAAGAAAAACAAAGTGGAATTAAAACTGGGTACCTAGAATATACGAACATTAAACGGAAAAGAAGAGGAATTATTAGACAAAATGAAGGAAAATGGAATACATATATTGGGAATTAATGAAACGAAAAAACAGGGAAAGGGAGAAATAGATCTGAAGAATGGTTACATGCTCAGATATTCAGGAACAAAAAGTGGGGAAGTAAGAAAGGAGGGAGTAGGTATCATAGGAACATACAATAGGGAAAAGAAAATATCAAAATGGGAAGCAATAAACTCAAGAATACTATATATAGAACAGTATTAGAAAAAACAATTGCTATAATACAAATATACGCACCCACAGAAGGTTAGGAGAGGACAGAAGTAGAAGAATTTTATGACGAACTACAAAAGATCGTCGATAGAGTAAGAGAAAAATACAAATACGTACTAATTATGGGAGACTGGAATGCCAGAATAGGAGAAGATGAAACAAAAGGACTAGGCAGCATGGGACCGTAAGGCGAGAAAATACAAAACAGAAATGGAGAGAAGATGCTGGACTTTTGCATAACCAATGATCTATTAATAGGAAATTCATTTTACGAACATAGAAAAGAAGATAGAAATACTTTTGAAGCAGAAGGGAGGGAGGTAAAAAGTATAATAGATTACATAGTACAGTGGAACCTCGCATAACGAGCATAATTCGTTCCGGAGTCTTACTCGTAATGCGAAACACTCGTTAAGCGAAACAATGTTTACCATATAAATTAATGTAAAATACGATAATGCACGGAAAGTTCTACCGCACAATTCGGGGATTCCCCTATCCACGTCACTCGTTATGCGAAACGTCGCTCGTTAAGCGAGTTATTTTTTTACAATTTATTTTGCTCGTTATGCGAATTACTCGTTATGCGAGGTTCCACTGTATATACAAAACCTACCAGCGAAATAATAAGAGATGTAAGAGTAGAGATATAAGCAGAATTAAATACAGACCACAGATTATTAGTAGCAGAAACAAAGACAGAAAAAAAACAGGGGAACTCGAAAGAATTAGGTTAGAAAAACTGAGAAATGAAAAGATAAGAAAGATGGAGACAGAGTTACAGAAGCATTAAATAAACGGGAAGAGGAAGCAAACATCACGAAAATTGAAGAAAGATGGGCAATATTAAAGCAAATGCTATTAGAAGAAAGTGAGAAAATTTGCGGAAAAGGAGAGTAGATACAAACCGGAAAAGAACAAGATGGTGGAGTGAAGAAGTAAAAAGCGTGGTGAGGGAGAAGAAATTAACTTGGAAGAAATATCAGGCAAATAAAACAAATGAAAATAAAGAGAACTATAAATTGAAGAGAAATGAGGTAATAAAAATTGCAAAAACACGGAGCTGGGACAACTTTGGTGATGTGCTGGATTTTGAAGTGCAATTAAAACATTAAAAGGGAAGAAGACAAAAAGAATTTGGAATATTAGAGACAATAATAACCAACTCAAGATAGAGAGTGGAGACGTACTAGCAGCTTGGAAGGAGCACTACGAAGAGAAATTTAAAGACGACAATGGAACGACAGAAGAGAATACAGCACTACAGACAGAACGAGTAAATGAAACGATTGAAAATGAAAATATACAGAACGAAATAACGCAGGAAGAAGTAGAATATGCGATTTGGAAGCTAAAAGAGGGAAAAGCCAGTGGAGAGGATGGAATAGCACCGGAAATGGTTAAATGGGGAGGTACGAAAGTGAAAGAATGGATATGGATATTATGTAAAACAGCATGGAAAGAAAATACAATACCGAAAGATTGGGAAAGAAACATGATTATACCTCTACATAAGAAGGGTGCAACAACAGAAATGGAAAATTACAGAGCGATTTGCCTATCATCAATCCCATTTAAAATATATACCAGAATAATAGAGAAAAGACAGCGAAGAGAAATAGAAAATAAAATGGAAGAAGAACAAGCCGCGTTTAGCAATGGTAGGCAAATGAATGACCATATAAGAGATTTAATGTGGGAAATACTAAACAAAAGAAATATATCAGAAAAATTAATAAACGTAATTAAAGGCATCTACAATAGAGTAGTTGGCGTAATAAGGATAGAGGGAAAGGTATCAGAAGACCTCGAAATGAAGAAGGGATTGAAGCAGGGAGATAGTTTAGAGTCCACTACTGTTCATAATATGTATGGACGATATAATAAAAAAAGCAAAGTCAGAACACCAAAATTAAAAATAGGCATTAAAGATTTACAACCAGTGTTTATGCAAAGTCTGGTATATGCAGACGATATAATACTAATGACAGACACGGAGCTAAAAATGCAACCCCTGTTAAACACTTGGGTTAAAGATATTGAAAACAAGAAAATCAGCATAAACACTAAAAAGAGTAAAATCATGATAATAAAAGGGAAAATATCGTAAGTAAAAGAACAGAGGTGTATATTTTGTAAAAGAGAAAAATTAGAAGAAGTATCAACGTACGAGTATCTAGGTACAATTATTAACAATGAAGGGAAGATAGACCAAGAAGTATTAAATAGAATTAAAAAAGCAATAGGAATATACTACCAATTAAACAAGACAGTGTTTGGAAAGAAAGAAATAAAGAAATATTTGAAAAGAAGAATATACGACACGATAGTACTCCCCACCCTACTATACGGGAGTGAAACATGGCCAAAGAAAGAAAAACACGAGAGGAAAATCACCGCAATAGAGATGAAGTTTTTTTTTTATTAGCCCGCAACATCCCATTGTTGCGCAAGGGCCACCCCCACAAGGGGGGTTGTTGATCTACTCTCCCATAGTAATCAATCCTCGTGGGAAAGAGGCGCCGCGTTAACGCAACCTTCAGGTCACCCATCCAAGTACTGACAGGTCCCGGGTTGCGCACATTCGTCGCCCGTTCACGTACGATCAGGAGAGTTAAGGCAGCATGGTCTCCGGTCAGAGATGAAGTATATGAGGAAAATTGCAGGGAAGAAAGAAAGTGTATCAACTTAAAAAACCTGGAGACATATGTACAAACAAAGTAATTAAAGACATACTTCGTGAGAACAGAGACGATATAAAGTGGATAAGATGAAGTAACAGTGCATTTATAGAAATGATATTTTGTTACCTTAAACTGGAGTCCACATTCTCAAAAAAAATACCTACTTGTTATTATTTAGTGTTGCTCAGAAAAATTTTTATTTGTCAATGTGATGTCTACTTGGTTTTTCTTTATCAAAACAATAAATATTTTCTTTCTTTCTTTATTAATTCCTCTTTTACCTTACGGTGTCGAGGTTGCCGTTCATACATTTGGGATTAATTGAAAGCGAAGCGTCCCCTTTGGACTTGCATCGCGCTCCTCCCGCTCCCCTCAACTACTTTCGCTCTCTACATTTTCATCATTTGTGTTAATTACTGATTTATAAGCTTTAAATGTATTGGTAAAGGTTATGGTACAACTATTTACGGCTTTTTTTTATTATTTATGTTGAATTTAAAATATGTAATACGAAAAATAAATTTCACATAGCAGAAAATAAATCTCTACAGGTTTTGGAACTACCCCAAATAGGCAAAAATTCATACCTAGAGTGTACAATAAGCCAATAATGGCTGCAATGCATACAGATGTTTAGAAAACCGCGTCCTAGATCTCGCCCAATCAAAACAAACAAAAATTACAAATATGTACTGTGTTGGTGTTCATACCGTACGAGAGAGTGTTAACAAAAACTATGGCCCGTCAGTATTAACTAATATTTTCATTACTAATCAAGCCATACGCATCTCCAATTAATATTACAAAAATGATTACCTGAGACATATCAACCTCCAACCGCTCAGGATCAGAACTATTACTGTAATCGGAAGCAGCATCATTGACTTCTTCTTTAATAAAATCTATTTCAGGCACACAGGTAACATTTTCAGGTTTCTTACTAGATAAGTCGGCGGGTTCCAGGGGGCTTGGTGGCGCAACCGGTCGAATGATAGGAGGGTTGGGAGTAGTGTGAGTATGGTCGCGAACTACCATGTGAATTGGACTACTGCTTAAGTGGGCCGGTTCTATACTAAAAGGCGATCGTTCGTTGTTGCTGAATGTGTTATCCAAGCTTATGTGGTCTGCGGGTAGAATGGGTGGAGTCTGTCTGGCCTCCATGCCCTGAGGGGGTGGTATGGGGGTGATCTGGATGGCGCACTCGCTTTTTAATCTTGTTAAAGGATCGATCATTCGTTGCTGTTCATGTTCCGACAGGGGTTTTATTATGAGTGCTGGCTCCGCAGCGTTCGGCTGCGTGTTCATATCGGCTTCCATTTTGATAACACACTCAGGTTCGAGGGAAGCATCCTTGACCACACTAAGTTCCTTTTTGGCATTAACTTCTGATTTAACAATAGAGTCCGACTGCGAGATGGCATCCTCTACCCTGATGATGGAATCCAGCAACCGGCTGGGTTCTTGAGGAGGCTCCGCTGATCGACGCGGCGTGACGGGCGCTCGAAACACTACTTTCTTTTTTTCATAAGGCAATCTCGCCAAGAATGGCGACGAAGTTAGAAGTGAATCCAGCATACTCGCCGATTGTTGTAATTTTTCCTGCAAAAAAAAATAACTTTTTTTATGGGGAAAGTGACTCACTAGTTTCGAATTTATATTATACATAACATGTGAAACAAAACGATATATCGATACAACTCAAAAGTGATGTTTTATGCTAAAGCGCAGGGATATGAACATTAAACGCCGAATATAAGAAAAACATTATTGCTGTCAATATGGATTACCCGAGACGAGGCGCTAAGATATCACAAATGAAACACATAACAAATGAAGAATTTAAGACGACCATGGAGAACAAAGGAATCCGAAAATGCAGGAAAACAATAGAAGATGCACAAGACCGAAGAAGATGGAAGATTGATATGGGAACACGGTTACCGCTGTAGTGATATCGTTTATAGGCATATGTTCACCGGTTTAGAATTTACTTAACAACGTACATTAATTTTCTGCAATAACAGAATTTACCGATATTTGGTGCTCGACTAATGTTTAAAAAAAACTTGCTGATGTAGGTAAACAGTACACCACCAAAGTTCAGAGTGATGTATGCGAAAATGCCAACTTCATACAGCAGTGTGTCAACTTCCTCTCATGATGTTCTATTTTGTATTTGTTTTAGCTGTCCATAACTAAAATAAAAAACAGATTATAATAATTTAGTTTTGGAAGAAGACTAAAATTATGATATGTATAAGATCAACACACAAAACCAAGACTGAAATAAGAATTAATGGGGAAAAATTAGGTGAGGTGAACGAATATGTATATCTGAACAGCATCATTACAAAAGATGGGAGAAGCAAAAGGGAGATAAATCACCGAATTCTACAAGCTACAAGAGCATTCATAAATAAAAGAAGTCTTCTAACTTGCAAAAATATTTCGCTACACGTAAAAACGGTATTTATACACACTTTTGTTTGGAGTGTCGCTTTGTATGGATGCAAATCGTGGACCATTAACCTACAAGAAAAAAGGAAGATTGAAGCCTTTGAACAATGGTGCTACAGAAGGATGTTGAAAATTAGTTGGACGGATAGAGTTACTAATGACGAACTACTGGAAAAGGCGGAAGAAAAGAAAAAGATGTGGAAACAGATACAGAAAAGACGAGACCAACTAATTGGACATATTCTTCGCCGGGAAGGAATTCTGAAAACAATCATAGAAGTGTGTTTTTTATTTTTATTTGTAGTCCGAGGATGGGCAATATGTTTGCTGGAAAACGTTTACGATTTGTGTTACAATCTCTTCATTAAATATTTTCTGTGAGAACCGACAGTGTGTTTTATTATATATTTATTCCTAGAAGGGAAGATAGACGGAAAGAGAACTAGGGGACGTCCACGCAATCGATATATTAAACAAATTATGGATGACGTGGGCGCGCGTAACTATGAAGAAATGAAGAGAAAATTTGAGGGAAGACGAGATTGGAAACATGCGTCAAACCAGTCAAGAGACTGAAGACTTAGAGAGAGAGTTTTGGAAGTCGTTTATGTAAAAACAACACAAACTCAAAAAAGGCAGTAACGCAGAAAAACAATCGAACAACACGTGCAGGGATATGAATATCATCCACCTAGCAATTTTTGGCTTGCGCGGTTCGGTTCGCGACGAGTTAAACATGCTTTACTGCTTTGTTGCGTCCCAAGAATGTCTAAAATCGATCCCTGATCTACTTTTTAGAAACAGGTTCGCTATATGTTGGAAGACATTTGGACGACCACCACTCAGATATTGGGAGTCTTGCATATTTCCATAGAACCCGTTTGCCAATTAATCAGTTAATGAATATTGCAAACATCCGAGATGTTCTAATAAAATCTCTCCACAGATGAAGTGCACTGCACTTCCGCGTTTCGGAGCTTGTGCTAAGCTGTAAACCCTGTTGTTTTATGTCACAGGTAGCACACACCAAACAGCAGGAAGTGCAAGGCCGTAAACGTAGTTTCGAAAAACAAAACGCGAAATACCCTATATTTAGTCCTTCGAAAACCAACCTACAAACAATCAAACGTACTAGTGTCAGGGTGCTGGTGCAAATAACAACAGAACAGATCCCAGCTACCACCGCAACCAACCAACCATTAACAGTCACGGTCACGATGTCACTGTAAAACATAATATTACGGAAAATGAGCAAAAACCCATAAGAATGGAAACAATGGCGACAACTGCAAATGTTTAAATAAATTATTTACCACATCTGCAATTGGTACACTCCCCGTTTTCTGAACATTACAAACACTTATATAAACAATAAAAATATATTACAGAAGTCTTTTTTGTTTTTCCCAAATGTGCAAAATTGCGACAATTTTAAATTACTGAATTAGCACACTTATGAGAAACACGAACCGCGAGGGAAAATAGATGAAGTCAAGCAAACAATTTACTTATCAAAGCATATACATAATTTCACGTTATTTTACGAAGAAAGTGAAATTAACAATAAAAATCCAACTCAAAGACACCCTTGGAATGTTAAAGTCTTGTCTTAGGTTAATCTGTAATTATGAAGATGCAAACATTATAAATATTTTTAACTGTCATACATTAATAATTGACAGTTTACATTTCAAATTTTATTAGGCTATTTATTTAATTATTTAATAGAAATTTAAAATTACCACTTTATTTTGCCAGTGTATGTCTATACTTGTAGTTAGCTATATTGAAAGTTACATTGTCGCAAGTGTTCTATGGTCCTTGTGATCGAAGTAGTGAGGTTATGCAATTATTGGCTATGTAAATAAACGTTTATTTGAAATAAAGTTGTTGCATACACATTTAAAGAACAAATTAAATAAACAAAAAATGTTGAAGATTTTGACCATTGTTTTCTAAATATAATGCACTTTTCTCTTAAGATTTTCAAACACATTCACCAAAGTATCCGGGGGAAGTTCATCTAACTTTTGTGATATAACATTTTGTAAATCTTCCAGATTTTGCGTTCTGTTACTAAAAATATTGGTTTTTAGATAAGGGAATAGAAAGAAGTCTGGAACTGTAAAATCGGGTGGCCTTGGTGGAAACAAATGTCTACTAATGAACCGATCATCATAAAATTTCTCTAAAAGGTATTCATTTCTAATTTCATCATAAAGTTCATTAAAAACGGAAGTTAAGTTATTCTGAAGGTAATAATTGGCAGTTATATTTCCTGCAAAAAACTTGTCAACTATTAGTGTTCCTGAAACAGCTACCCATAAACCGATCTTTTGTAGATGTAACGCCATTTCCTCAAACATATGCGGATTATCTATTGCCCATATTCTCATACTTTGGCTGTTGAGATGGCCATTGACGCGAAACCAGGTTCCATCGCTGAACCAAGTAAGATTCAATCTCATTATTATTTATGTTGTTTACGAACCAGTCACAATAATTTGTTGTAGGTTGGTAAAAGTTGATGAAACATTTGCAATTTGTATGGAAATATGCTCAAATCTTTTTTTAAATTGTTCGTTGAGTCCCGTATGATATATTAATTTCTTGGCTTAGTTTTCTGATCACATTTATATATCTTGTCTGCAACCCGCCATGCAGAATTTCCCAATTCGGCTTGCAACCGTGGGATCTTTGCTAAAAGCCTTCTCTGGAATTTTTTCCGATCGAATTCGACGTTAAACTGTCGGTCCCCCATGTTTCTACCTAGTGCAAAGAAGAGACTGATGCCCAGCAGTGGGACAAAAAGGCTGACAATGAGATGAGATGAGTTTTCTGATCGGCTTAGAAGGAGTTGCTTCCATGCTTCAATAACTTCTGCAGTTCTTTTCACAGATCTTCCTGATCCCTTTCAATGCTTCAACTATTTCTAAAATTATTCACAATAATCTTGGCATATTATAAGTAAAGTTTGCAGCCTCATTCGGATAACACTATTGAAATTTTGTGAAACAGGTTTCAAATGAATATTGCCATTGGTCATTTCTGTTCTAATATGAACATTTTATGTTCCACTGTTTACATCTATAATTTCACAGTATTGTAATATGTAATTGTAACGACTTTTGCTGTAATCGATTAATTAAATAAATATCATCATCATCTTACATGGAATTGACTCGAGGGTCACTCCTGGATAACGCCAGGCCCACCCCATGCCAGTAGGTGGGTAGGAATTTATTGGATAGGGTGGGGTATTGCACAACGTTAGCATGTTTGCAATGCATACCGCAAGACACCGCAATTAATTAAATAAATATCCTAATAACATTCGAAATTTAAACTGTCAATTATTAATATATGCCCGTTAAAAATACACTTAGTTTCATATGAAATGCACCACCTATTAAAAATAAATCTACGGGTTTGAATTTTTACTAAAATAATGTTTCCTTATTATGAAATGATCAGGTTTTCATAAAAAAGGATTAAAAATTATAAGAAAACAAAATTAATAATGTGTAACATCGCCATGAACAACAATGCAAGCATTTACTCGTCGTGGCATGCTTTACATCAAGTGGTCTATCTTCTCCTGGGGTATCTCGTTCCATACAGCCTCAAGTTGGTGTCTCAGCTTGTCTAATTGTAAGTTGTTAGGAGCTCTTGGCAATAATCTTAGTCGCCCGCCCATCATGTCCCAAAGATGTTCGATCGGCGATAAGTTGCAATTTGTGCTTGTTGGAGGTACGTTCTGGTAACATTTGCAGTGTATGGACGTGCGTTATCCAATGACATATTTCCGGTTTACGAAGACGATCTTCAAGGTACTTTTAAACACCAACAAAATATTTAATTAAGCGTATCTTCTTAAATATTGCACTGCAAGATAAAATGATTATTGCCAAAGTGTTATGTACTTTGCTTCTATATAAAAATATATTCCATTTTCTCAAACCATTCAAACTCCGCACTAGTCCGCATTAAGAACGAGCCGATTGTACAGGGTGTATTAAAATGTGCGGATAATATTTATACCACGCTATTCTACGTTGAAAAACAAGCAAAAAACCATACCATTTTAGTATTAACTCTTTGGTTAAGGAGTTATTTATGCCCAAACTTTGGAATTTTTTTCGACTTTGATTGAGAAATCGATTTAAATAGTGTCAACAACACATCGTACACAAATTAAAATAAGTAATCAAATATAAATTATAACATTTCGGTAATTAGTTTAAGTATTATTTAATATTTAAGAATGCAAAATCTTCGATATTTATAGTTTTGGAAAACGTTGCACGTATCATTATAGGCTGGTTTGATTTTTAAAATGAAATAATAAAAATCGATAGCTGGATGTATGACTGACGGATTGATTATTGCCATTTTTGACACTTGAAAAAGTCACTTTTCTAATATTTTCGTAAAACTTCTGCTTCACTCATTATTTATTAGTTATTCACTATTATCAGTGTTCTAAGTTACTTTGTTCCTTGTTTGTTTCTTCTGTTTTGTGTTTTTGGTTTTGAGAAAAATCATGGCATACAGTTTTCCTGATGTATTTGATATTAGGAGAATGTGGCGGTAATTTTCATCGAGCTTCAAATTTATATGCCGAATGTTATGTACACAGGAGACATCCTAATGCTCATGTTATTCAAAAACTAGATCAGCGCTTAAGAGAAACAGGAATAATGGAACCTGTGCAGGGAGCTGGTGGAAGACCACGACATGTATTACAACCCGAAATAAAAGAGAACATCTTACAGGTATTTGAAGATGAACCTCGACAAAGTACCCGTCTGTAGCTCGAAGACTTGATCGTCATACTGCTGTACATCGAGTGTTAAGAGAAAATCTCTTAAATCCGTTCCTCTTCCAGCGAGTCCATGGGTTGCTTCCGGAAGATTATCCGCGACGGATAGAGTTTCGCAGATGGTTATTATGGCAGCAAGTAGTCAATCCGGCTTTCATTGAAAACATTTTATGGACGGATGAAGCCACATTTACCCGTAACGGAATGTTTAATATGCACAATATGCACCACTAGGCCGATGAAAACCCTCAAATCACGCATCAAACTAATCACCAGTTTAGATTCAGCGTCAATGTATGGGCTAGAATTATAGGAAATAGACTAATAGGGCCACACATTTTGCCTCGTCGATTAAACGCCGAAAATGTTGTCTATTTTTTTAAACAACGACATGCGGCCTCGGTTAGATGGAGCTCCAGCCCACTGGGGGCTTCAAACTAGGGATTGGTTAAACCAAAATTTTCCAGAGCGGTGGATCGGGCGCAATGCTTCGCAAGAAGTCCCGACCTAAATGTCCTTAGATTTTTTTCTTTTGGAGCATTGTAAAAGCTCTTGTTTATGAAGTAGAAATTGAAACCGAAGAACAACTTATTGAACGGATAAATAATGCAATTAGAGAAACAAAAAATTGTAACATGCTGCAAAATCTAATACCAAACATTATTACTCGGCGTACCAAATGTTTAGAAGTTGTAGGTGCTCTTTTTGAACAGCTATTGTAACCAAAAAAGGAGTTCAATTTAAATAAAACGTATTCAATCTTGAGTAGTAAATTATTTCAATAATTTTAGAGGATATCCATGAAAAACATGAACACATACTTGCTTTAATTGCAATTTCACAAACTTATACGATCAAGGGTAACTAAATGCATGTCTCTTAGCTTTAAATTGTACAGCGTTACCAAATTAAAAAACCTTTAAGTGTTTATAATTTAAAGACTCTTCGACCAAATTGGAGTTTTTTGCTTGTTTTTCAACGTATAATTGCGTAGTGTAATTATTAGCCGCACGTTTTAATACACCCTGTATATTAAATCGAACAATTCGACAGCAATTTTAATTACTGTTATCTAAAATCTTTGTTTTCCATCCTAGAAAATTTTGTAAAAATCTTAACTTGTGTAATAAATAGCTTTGTTAAAACATTTAAAGCTGTGCAAGGTGTTATGCAGAAATGACAGATGATGTTTTATGGGTAAATTTTGTAGAAAATCGCAGTCTTTAAAATCTTATTCTTCCAAAAGAATGCACTACCTACCAGCTTATTACAATATAAATATTTTTACAAACATGCGTAACCTTTTGAATATTATGTTTAACTTTAATCTGTAACAATCACGTTGTTAATAATTTTAGGCTTCACGCATTATATGTATGTAAATTTTTCTTAAGCTGCAATTTGTTATTAAATGGAACTTACATCCGCAGAATTTACTGTACTTTCAATCTGAAGTACCCTGGTGGCAGTTTCGGTAACAAATGTTTGCATGAAAAAGACATGTTCAGTGTGTGTTGTAAACGCCGCCAGCAATTTTTTCGTGATCTATCGTTACAGAAAATGTTGAGACAGGCTATATGATCTTACGCATGTATGGATAAACCCACAAACAAATGGTTAACTAAAGTAAAATCCTAATTATGATTCAATGGTAAACAATGCGAAGTCCCGCAATTCAGGTACAGATTCGTATTTATACACAATTTATTTTCCCAGGTCACAAATTGATGCCTGAATATGTACATACAGAATAATAAAATATTTCTTTGTTCTTGTAGACAAAACATTATGGTGTAGTGACATGTGAGTCACACCCTCGGTAGTCATCAAGAAGCAGTGGAAGAGGTTCGCGTGAATGCGGAGGTCAGTGGTTATGAGTGCTTGTGATGGAAAACTCCCTTCTGAATCAAATTTTATTAGCGACGGAAACGGTTTTGTTTAAAGGGACGGTGTACTTGTTTTTGAACTATACGTGATACAATATTAAAAATAAAACCGAACAAACTTATCATTGGATAGTCAAACACAAACAAGATAAGGTTACAGGTACACAAATGGGTATGATGTTCGATATCAAAAATACAAAAGGGGCAGAAACGTAATAATTTTAATACCCTTATGCCTTAACCACGATTTGAGGGCTTTGGAGAATGATAATCGCTTATAGTATTTAAGCGAGTTTATGGCAATATTGGAGGTAAGCTTCACGTTAATGTTGTATAAAAAATGCCTAATTATGTTTAATTAACAGTGCCTGCGCATCATAGATAACAACACTAATCTTTACCCTACCATGAGTAACAATTTTGATAAGTGTGAGTACGTACAGCAACGTTCATAGCAGATATATTTTCTACAGAAGCCATGGATATTCAGGTAAGTTCCAATTTAGTCACATTTAGAGAAACTTATTCTAAAACATAAATCATATGGTTTTGATTAAACTTGATTGGTCCAGTGTTCAATGGTTACATTTTATTACTTGGATATGGCAAAGGGGAGTTTCAAAAAATATTGCAACGGCTGGACTGTACGACAGTAAACCACGAGAAAATAAAAGAAACCTAAAAATAGTTATTTCTTTGAAAAATATGTATTGCTTATGATCTTGTTGTGGTGTAGACAGAGTTTGGATTTGATTACTGATAAAAGTGCTATGAATATAGTTAAAACAAATAAAGGCAATACTAGTGTAAAAAAAATAGTTGCAAGATTTGTTCTCCACAACATTACGCTATAAAAAACAATTAAAGCACAATTTGGTTGGGTTATGTGATATTAAATCTTAATACACTTTAAATATCACAACTTACCAATGTATTACTGTGACTGAAACATTGTACCAAATCCAAAATGAAAGCTTTTTTTCTACTTTTAGACAGTCCTCGTCGTTCTAGCAACATTCCTTTGTATAAAATCGCAAAGGGCGGAAAAAGTTTTCGAAAACTCCACCAATTTATGCGCAGAACGATGTCGCTGTGAGCTGTCTGATGACAATACGACTCTCCATATAGACTGTGCCAAAAAGCAGATGGAGCACATAATAGCAAATTGGCCGGATCACCCCAAAAGCTTGGTGGCTTCCTTTAGTGGTAACGAAATAGTGACCTTGCAAAAAATGCCGGGGAGTGGAGCGGACGATATAAAACTGGTTTTTTCCAATTGCAAAATTAAATATTTGGAAACAGGACTCTTCGAGAGTACTGTGAATGTGAAGTATCTGGATTTAAGCCACAATTTTCTTGAAAGTAAGTATGCTACCGTGAATATTGGCTACTTGCTGAAGTTGGAATTTTATTTAGCTTTACTACCATAAAAAAAAACTATATTTGAAAATGGATGAGTACAGATTGTTATATAGTTTTTTTCATTTTTTAATTGTTAAGGAAGTTTTTGTTCAAACTAATATCCAAGAGTATACAGGGAATTTTTCTATGCCTATGTATACTTTTAAAAAGAACGCGTCAATTACGCATATTATGTAGGCAACCAACTATACCCACAACTAAAAAACAGAAGCGTCAAAAAACAAACAAAAAACGTCACGGTAATTGTGAATTATTTGAGTATGAAGGTTATGTTGATGCAGTGTTTACATTAAATAAGTATTTCACCCTGTATATAGGACGGAAATTATGACTTATTTGTTAAATACAAAAATCGATTGGGTGATGTTTCTGTAAGATGCGTGAACAAGGTACTTCCTTTGTACAACAAAAATACATCAGCGGCAAGGTGGTGTAATGGTCAGCATAGCTGCCTGCCAAGCTGTTGATCCGGGTTCGATTCCCGGCCATCGCATTATTATTTTTTGTTATAACTATTATGATTTCTTCAACATAGCATAAAATATTTAATTTCATTTCATCGGTTAAAACGTGATTACTTTTAGTTCTTATTTTATGGGAATTTATTACGCATCCCTCTGATTTAAATTAAATTTACATACAATTTGTTTGTTTTAACCGAAGAAATGAAATTAAATATTTTATGCTACGTTGAAGAAATCATAATTAATAGTTATAACAAAAAATAATAATTAAAAAGAGTTCGCGATGGCCGGGAATCGAACCTGGATCAACTGCTTGGCAGGCAGCTATGCTGACCATTACACCACCTTGCCGCTGATGTATTTTTGTTGTACAAAGGAAGTACGATGTTCACGGACCTTACAGAAACATCACCCTGTCGATTTTTGTATTTAACAAATAAGTAATCATTTGCGTCCTATATGTATACAAGGTGAAATACTTATTTAATATAAACGCTGCATCAACATAACCTTCATACTCAAATAATTCACAACTACCGTGACGTTTATTTCTGTTTTTTTAGTTGTCGGTATAGTTGATTGCCTACACAATAGGCGTAATTGACGCGTTCTTTTTAAAATGTATACTAAAAAGAAAAATTCCCTGTATATATCCTAGTATAACAATAGCCAAATGAATTTAAATCTAGCATTCATGATTACACGGTCCTTGTTAAGCTTTAAATTCCTTTTTAAATTTGATATTCTTGGAAGACATTCCTCAGCTGAATATCACAGGAGAAGCAGATTGCTGCTTCCTTTACTTAGTATAATTTGTTTTTCGAATTGTCAAATACATGATTTACAGCTGCTAGATTTTTGTACTCCATTTAGCAGTATTATTTATTACAAATCACTCAAACACATTATTTTATAAATTAAAAAAATCAGATAAAAAGTTACTTTGAAGCTTTGCCATGCACTGATTGTTATTAACCTCTAATTTTACGATATATAGCTGGCCTTTTTTGGATATCCACACATTCAGCTTTTTCATGATACCTATGTATGCAGCAAAACAAAAAGGTTAACATAACTTAAATTTTAATTTCCTTTAACACTGTTATTAAATTAAGTATTGATTCTGACTGTATAAAAATTATAGAGGATGTTAATGAATTGCAGGGACAGGCTTCTAGGGCTTAAAGTATACATGAAAACAAACATTTTTTGTTAATAAATGTCTCAAAGATTCTTTATGAAGCGCCTAAATGTAGGCAACTCAATTTACTACCTACTATTTGTTTCCATAACGACGGAAATTAATACAGGATAAATAATACCCTCTTTCGGACTTATCCGTCGATATGGAAACAAATAGTAGGTAGTAAATTGAGTTGCCTACATTTAGCGCTTCTAAAAAAAACTTTGAGAAGCTTTATCCCTGATAGGAAACACTTTTGACGATACATTTATTAACAAAAAATGTTTGTTTTCATGTATACTTTAAGCCCTAGAAGTCTGTCCCTGCAATTCAACAACACCCTGTATAATCAATGGTATAAACTTGATGTGGCTTTTGATTCAATCGCTACAACTACTATTTATTTGTATTCAATTTCTATTCATGTTATTACGAAATGCTTCGCCCCACACAAGTTTTTTCCGGGTACCTTAAATATCGTACTCATTAAGTTTTTCTAACAAATTAACCACGACTTATGATCGAATGTATCTCAAGTATTGAATTGAAATATTCTATTGTAATTCTTTTAAATTAATCTTTTACTAAATTTAAACAAATTAAAGTACTCAAGAATATTTGCACCAATTGAAAACAAACAAAGCTTTTGGTCTCCAATGATCGTATCTTTGTTTTGTAGGTGAGCAGCTCAGTTCTGATGTTTTCAAAGGGCCATATAATAATTCAGTATATGAACCAATAGCTTTGGAACACCTAGACTTGGCGTACAATCTGATACACAGCTTACAGAAGAAAATATTCGAACATACACCCAACTTAAAATTTCTTAACCTAGAAGGCAACGTTCTTCGCATAATAGACCACGTCTCCTGTTTGGCACTGGGAAAAGCAACTGAAATGCAAGTTAGTAATTCTGGGATTCACATGCTTCTCAGACTTCACTTTCTGCACACATTGTATTTTGCGTTTAATGCCTCATTATTGCAAATAAGAAGTCACGTAGACTGTTTATTAAATTTATATTGCAGGTGCTCAATTTGGCTCGCAACAGGCTAACTCAAGTACCAAGTGATGCAATCAAACACTTTCCAAATTTAACAGAGATAAATTTGTCATACAACGAATTGGATTTCGTCCCTGTGTCCTTGGGCTATGTTGCAGCTTCATTGCAAATATTAAATATCAGCAACAACCCCATAATCGAATTGGAACATGACACCTTCGAGGGTAAGTCTTTATTCAACATCTTTTTAGATGACTACAATCAAGGATGAAATTTGAATTACAATCAAAGAACATTGAAATAGAATAAAAGCTCGGTATCCCCAAATAACTTTAAAGAAGTAGGTGACCACTGTGCATTTTTAGTTGTTAGTAATAATTCTGAATTAACAATTACTATTGACATCTCCTGTATGTATTTAAAAAATATGTTTATAAAAGGCGATTCATAAATTGTTGTGCAACTCGCCTAAATTTGAAAAGAGGAATACCAAAATTGATAGGTTATGTTACAAACATACTTTAGTATACAGTGTGTTATAGCAGTCCGAGATCACGCAATTTTGTTTTTATAATGAATATAGAAGTTAGGAAATATACGTAATTAAACATTCACACGAAACCCCCTCCCCCCGGAACCGCTTTCGCATTACTTTAGGGAATGCGGGCGTCCCTTACATACTAGCCATTCATGCAACATGCACCCTAAACTTAACTAAGTGAAATACGGTCGCCTCAGCCGGGGTTCGAACACGCGGCCGATTGAACCGCATTTCACTGTGACCTCGACTGACAGCGCTTATTCGCACTGGCGCATCGAGGTCCTTGGTAATCAAAAGCTACACATTTTTAAAGTATTTTTGATTAGACAGCATGTTCTATTCTATAAGAAAGTACCAGATCAAACTTCAAATAGCACACCTGTATTTTTAGCGATAGACGATTAAAATTATGAGAGGGTGTAGGGGGCTATACTTAATGGCTTCCACGTTATTCAGTTGTTTATCTGGAAAGTTGACAGTTCGCTGGTGTATTTTTTGTTCAGGATAAAGAACAGGTTTCCAAATTTTGATGCTGTTTGCAATGTGGTTATTGCCTACAATTTAAATTTAAAAAAACGATATAGATGTCCTCAATACTACATCGATTGTATCAACAAAGTTAAATATAATCGTTAGTAGACTGCAAAATAGTCATCAAATTTAAATAATAATAAGATTTCATTTTAAATTTTGTAGGTGATTATTGGGGGATTTTATGGATACATTGATTAAAGTTGTTAATGTGCTCGAAGTGGCAAGGTGGTGTTAACCGTTTCTTGTAGCGCAACATTTAGTTTGGTAGCCGTAAAAGCTTAACCCAATACATACATCATTCAATGTTAAGAAAAGCTAAATCTTAGAATTTGAGAGTGCTAGTTATTTATCGGTTGTATCATAATCAGAAATAAAACTGTATATAGTAACTGTCAATAGAATAGCAGTAGAAAAAAATTACTATGACGTCATGTGTTCTTGACAACAATGAACATAATTGTGGGATGCATATTTGCTGCTTGGAGTGAATGTATATTCACATATAAATTTAAAAAGTGTCATTATCTGTACATACATTTATATCTGTAAATATAGTGGTAGAAAACGTTGGGGTTGAACTGAATCTGAATACATGTCTTTGATATATCCATGAAAGTAATGTGGGAGAATTAGCTCCGTCCATTTATTAAGGTAGCCTCCCTTCAACAGCCAGCATACATTATAAACGAGCGCCATCTAACTGTATCCACATGTATCTGATTACAATTAGCGATACATCTAATAGTACATCGTTTAAACTGACTGGACAACACAGATTAAGGCTGCTAGTATGGCACGACACAGAATTTTGTACACCATTCTGTGCCTTGTCATACAGCAATGTTTGCAAATTTTTATACAACATTCTCTAGATTCATATTGTACAATCTAAAGAATTTTGTACAGAATCGGCGTTGTACTGATGCGCAAACGAGCAAATAGTGTTTATCAATGATTACAGCGGGCAGAGAGGTAAATGTTTTGCCAAGAGTTTACGCAGCTGTGTCGTCTCTAACCCTGCCCACACTTAATATAATTTACAAACACCAAACAACATACTCAAAAACACAGAAAAACAATACAAGACGCCAGCAAATTAACAAGATTCGTGGTTATGTACCAACAGTAAATAATTATTATGAAACCTTGATAGAATTCTACATTATCGACAGTCACACGACTATTTTCTCATAGATATCAACGTAATTTTGACCAATTTGCGCATGCTCACAGACCGAACTTCTCAAAAAATTCTGGTTCGTGTGATACATGTTTTGTACAATTTTGTGAACAAACTTTGAACAGAATTTTATACAAAATTTTGAAGATAATTTTGTTTAGAATTCTGCGAAACACGTATTACACAGCACAGAATTTTGTACAAAAGTGTGTATAATATTCTGTCTGTGAGCATGCGCAAATAGGTGCAAATTACGTTGTCATCTGCGAGAAAACTGTCAAAATAATCATGTAGATAAGGTAGAATTTTATCTATGTAGGTTTGATAATAATTGTTTACTTTTGTTTACATAACCTCGAATTTTGTTTATCTTTTCGTGGCTTGAATTATTTTTTGCGATTTCGGAAAGGTTTTTTTTGCTTATAAGTTATATTAAGTTCGTATAGAACGGCTAGCGTTGAGATATTTCAGGTGGTACACGTGTTAAAACATTTACGTCTGCCCTCTGTGATCGTTGATGAACATCAGAAAGTATTCGTTTGCGCATCGATTTGACGTTGTTTCTGAACAAAATTCTGTAGACTTTAGAGCGCGAACTACAGAATTTCGTACAAAATTTTGCTGTATGACACAGCTCAGAATTTTGCAAAACACCTTGAACAACATTTTGTCAAAATTTGAAAATTAGGGTAGGTGCGGAGTCCAACAACATTCGCTCTATATACTATGCTATATATTTCTTCTTCTTGTTTCAATAGCCCCTTGTAGTCTACTCCTGGACGTAGACCTCCCCTTGTATCTTCCATGATTTTTTTTATCTTGTGTCGATTGTTGCCATTTCTTCCCGCTTTACTTTTTTTGTTATCAAGCCAGCGTCTCTGAAGCCTTCCGACGCTCCGCTGACGTAGTCGGGGTCTCCTCCATTGCATTATGTCTTGTCCATCGATGTTTGTCCTGTCGGGCAACATGTCCGGCCCACTTCCTTTAGGGTTCCACATTTCCTAGCATTCTTCGCTGTATTGCTCTTCGAGTTATCCTAAGCTTATTTGCCGATTTTATTGTGAGTGTAATGGTTTCCACTGCGTATGCTATCAAGGGAAGTTTACAGCTGTCAAATACTTTCCTCTTTAGATTAATTGGAATATCCTACAGCCTTTGCCGCTTCCCACATTTCAACCGCCAAGCCTCCCTTTTCTCCAATCATCCTCTCCTATTGCTCTATCGGTCATTGTTTATGTAACTCCATTTATCCATGTCTGTGCGGATCTTCCCCTTCCTCTTCTATTCTGTGGTGTAAACATTAGTGCTGTTTTTGGCCACCGTTCCTCTCCCATCCTCATTACATGTCCGTACCATAGCAGTTGTCTCCACTTTATTTTTTTCCAGCTTGTATGCATCCTGCCAGTCTTTCTTATCTTCTTAGTTTTATGTTGTAGTTTTGATATTCCACATGCTCTTCTTAAAAAGTCCATTTTAACTGTATCTATGGACTTGTTATCCTTTGTTGTTATTTGCCAGCATTCTGACCCATATGTTAGGATTGGCTCCACTATGACCCGATCTAATGTTATTTTTGTTTTTAATTTCATGGATTTTGACCATAGTAATGAGTTTAGAATTCTAGTGACATTTCTACCTTGCCATATTATGTGGTGCATCTTCTTCTTTGTTTTTACCTCCTTCAGAAATAATACTTCCCAAATATTTATATTTTTTTACATGTTTTTATTTCTCTTATTTGTAGCTCTGGATTTTCTTGTTCTTCGCCAATTTTTAGATATTCAGTTTTCGTTAGTTTCATACTTAAGCCCCAGTTCTTGTACTCTTCTCCTAATTTTTTTAACATATAGTTACTGTCATTCCCATCACAAGCTACAATAAATTGATCGTCCGCAAACAGGAGAGTTGTCAAATTACTTATCATTTATCTCTATACCCATGCCTGATATTTTTTCCATCCGGTTCTTTAATGCCTCCTGGCATTGGAATATCAGCATTATGTAATATATTCGTCAATTTCCCTGTGGCTGCCCATGTCATTCGAATGCGTCTGTTCATTTCAGCGGTCTGGTTTTCCCTGCCCAACCTGATGTTATGTCCTAAGTAAACATATTCTTCTACTTTTTCTATATTGTCATTTCCCACTCTTATGTTTACATCTTCTAAGGTCATGATTTTTGTTTTATTCAGATTCATTCGTAATTCAATTTCAGCTGATTTTGTTCCGAGTTCTTCTAGGATACTTTGTAATTTATTTATATTTTGACTAAAAAACACAATGTCGTCTACTACAAAATGAAGTTGGCCTAAATGACGACCGTCAATTTTACTTCCCTTTTTATCCCAGTTTATTGTTTTAAATACGTCTTCCAGCGCAAGAGTAAACAATTTTGGTGAGATGGTGTCTCCCTGCCTAACTCCTTTCCTTAGCGGTACTTTGTTTTTAAATTGGCTGTGATCTTTACTACAAGTGTTGCATAATCGTATATATTTTGGAGTAGGTTTCTACACCCTGAGTCAATTGTTGCATTATTCATGGCTTTGAAGATGGCCCATAGCTCCACTGAGTCGAATGCCTTGTTGCAATCGACGAATGCAAGGTTTAGTGGTTCGTTATATTCATTGCATTTTTCTATCAATGATCGGAGGGATTGTATATGTTTGATAGTACTGTAACTTTTTCGAAATTTCGCCTGTTCCAGAGGCTGGTAATCAACCAGTTTATTTGTTAATCTATTTGTTACAATTTTAGTCAGCAGCTTGTAAGGATGAGGTAATAAACTTATAGGGCGATAATTATCGATTTTTAATTTATCTCCTTTTTTATATAGTAAAACCACCTGCGCGTTTTGCCATCTGAAAGGCATTTATTCAGGAGTATTTTTATAGATTGTAGCGGAGTACTGCCTCCTGCTTTTATCATTTCGGCCGTAATACCTGGAGCTCTACCGTTTTTCATTTGAGAGCTAATTTCACTTCTCCACTAGTGATTTCGGCTATTACTTCAGAACCAACATTCATAATAGTTTCAGAGATAGTATTAGGGGGTTCTGGGTGTCCTTGTTTATAAAGTGTGCCACAAAACTCTTCAACAATTTTCTTTATTTCTTGTTTGTCATTTTGGATGTTTCCTTATCGAGTCTTTCAGTTGATGTATTTTTGGTCTGAAGCTGGTTTTGGAGCTGTTCTAAGAACGCTCATATTTTTGTTATTTTCTATTACAGTTTTCACCATGTTTGTATTGTGTTTTCTTAAATCTTGTCTCGTTTCCATATAATTTTGTTCAGTTCTTTATGTCCTGGCGTTCCTTCACTCAATTTCCTTTATTTTATTATAAGTTATGTTATATATTACATATATAATATTAATTTCAACAAAGTACAGCAAAAAAAAATTATACATGAAGTTTAGGTCCTCACATAGGTTTAATGCACTGCTGACTGGGAGTAACAATAGATAGTTTGTTTGGGGTGACACACTCTTATGGAACATCCTGTTTAATCAAATAAAAATTGCAGCCCAAGATTTCGTGCATCTTCACATAATAGCGTTTACGATATTTTCACTAATAAAAGAAAAATCATCGTACTTTAGAGTACTGAAACATCTTCACATGAAGACGGATTAGGTCTATTTATATGTTTTGTCCATTCAACATTCTGAAACTTATTGTAATTTTTCTAAGGTTATGTTTTATCTTACCCAAACAAAAAAGAATATAAGCAAAACCCATTTAATACTTTCAGGAATGGACAATCTCTTAAAATTATACAGCAACGACTTGAGTGAGTTGATACTAGTGACGGCCAAAGCTTTTACCCCATTGGTACACCTTAAAATACTGAAGCTGTGCCACAACAGAAAACTGGAAGAGATTGATGAGGAAGCTTTTGGAAAATTAAATGAATTAGAAGAAGTATGAATTATTATCTTATTGAAGTACAGCGGCCTTAAGACTTGATTTTACTGCATTTACAGATTTACTTAAACGACAACGCCTTATTAACACTTTCCCCAAATTTACTGTCCTGGGCTCAATTAAAAGTGCTGGACATTAGCAACAACCCATTCACGTGCAATTGCGATTTGTACAACATCTCCATGCAGTTGTCTGATTCTATAAAAATGAGCCAAGTAGGACCCTTCTGTCTCAACCCTCGATCTTACATAAGCACCGAAATTTATTCCCTGACAAACGAAACTTGCAATGTAAAGGTAAGCAATGTTTTTCTAAAAATTACTTTTAATTTCATGCGTCTTTCTTCAACAGCCACTAAAGGGTCGAAGCCGAGCAAAGCAGATGTACGGCAACTTCAGAGTAATGCGGATAACATTAACCACATTAATAGTGGTGTTAATAGTTGCCACTGCCGTTGCCATGTGGTTGGGATATTCCAAGTGGAGAACATACCAACGTAGTTTAGGCTACCCTTTCCCCAATCAAGTTGTATACAGCCCCGTATCCACTGTTGAATTTCCCAGATTTTAATGTGCCAAATTGTTAGTGAAAGCAAAGACTGAAAGAGACAGCTCGAAGGAATAGTATTCAAATGGACCTTTCTTTAATAAATCGTATATGTAACTAAACTCTTGAATTAATATGGGGTATCCCTCCCATAGTCAGCTACTTCAGCCAAACATGCATAGCAAGCTGTGTTAATTTATTCATAAAAGTAATTACCTACAAAGAAAAATTAAGAAAAGCTGTAAATCCTATGTAATTTAATAGTAATTTAAGTTGGATCTTTAATTTTATAAAATAGCATAAATATGTACAAATATCTGTGACATTAACCAACAGCCAGTCGTGAAAATCTGATTCTCAAGCACTTTTATCTAGTAGTCTCTTCCACGGTTTTTTCATCAATTTAATATTAGTAACTGTAGTAACTGTAATTACCTTTTAATGGGTGTATAACAAAACTGTTATTATTTTATCTTCAACCTCTTAATACCAATTTCCACAAACCAAAACAAACCGAGATATCTACAGAACTATTTCCCAGAAAAAACAAACGTTCTCAAAGTGTATAAAATAAATTTCAGCAATAAACAACATGGTAAATAAAAACTCTTAAAAGAAACTCCCGAAAATAACATATAATCCTCCAAAAAATTTTAAATGCCGCTGGAAACAGATTTAAGTAGTGATGTTTGGCTGCATCAGCGCGACATTCTTCAAGTATCCGTATTTCTTCCTAGTAAACGCGTCAGCCGATAGAATACGCCGCACGTACAGTGTTGGTGTTTTTTCGTTCGCAGATGTCACTATGACATAGGTCTTTTTCGGAAATATGAATCTGCAAACAACTGACAAAAACAGAAATTCGTTCAGTTTGTGGCGTGCAAATAAAGCGCTAAT
>JABXWE010012600.1:0-22387 GCA_014611495.1 Limonius californicus
ATATAGTTTCTTACACGTTGTATGTCAAGGTTTCGTCCACTGACACAACCGTTTCAATTTCATCTTACCCTGAACTAAACTATTTTATAATATATAGTAATGAGCACATCATGTAGTTTTTACTCGTAAGATGTCAAGGTTTTGTCCATTGACACAAACTTCTCAATTTCAGTTTACCCTGAGCTAAGATATTTTATATTATATGGTCATGAGTACATCATGTAGTTTTTTACATGTTATATGTCAAGGTTTCGTCCATTGACACAACCGTTTCAATTTCATCTTACCCTAAGCTAAACTATTTTATAATATATGGTAATGAGCACATCATGTAGTTTCTTACACGTTATATGTCAAGGTTTCGTCCACTGACACAAGCTCTTCAATTTCATCTTACCCTGAACTAGGCTATTTGATATTATATGGTACTGAGCACATCATGCAGTTCCATGCATATCAGATGTCAAGGTTTTGTTTATTGACGCAACCTTTTTAATTTCATCTTACTCTGAGCTAAGCTATTTTATATTATATGGCAATGAGCACATCATGTAGTTTCTTACATGTCAGATATCAAGGTTTTCGCCATTGACACAACCTTTTTAATTTCATCTTACCCTGAGCTGAGCTATTTTATATTATACGCTAAGGAGCGAGACATGTAGGTCTTTACAAGTCAGATGTCAAGGTTTTGTTGATTGAAACAACTTTTTAAATTTCAACTTACCCTGAGCTAAGCTATTTTATATTATAGGCTAAGGAGCGAGACATGTAGGTCTTTACATGTTAGATGTTAAGGTTTTGTTCATTGAAACAACTTTTTAAATTTCAACTTACCCTGAGCTAAGTTATTTTATATTATATGATAAGGAGCAAGACATGTAGTTCTTTACATGTCAGATGTCAAGGTTTTGTCCATTGACACAATCTTTTCAATTTCATCTTACCCTGAACTAAATATTTTATAATATGTGGTAATGAGTACATCATGTAGTTTCGTACATGTCAGATGTTAAGGTTTTGTCCATTGGCACAACCTTTTCAATTTCATCTTACTCTGAGCTAAACTATTTTATATTATATGTTAATGACCAGGACTTGTAATTCATTACATGTCAGATGTCAAGGTATTGTCCATAAATACAACCTCTTCAATTTCACCTTACTGTGTGCTAAGCTATTTTATGGTAGTATAGAATTATTGGGATTTAAAGTAAGTTATTTCATTTATTTAGCTAAAAACAATTACCATATATTAGGTTTAATTTGTGAACTTCAGTTGATGACTATGTTCAGTTGCAGTCTGAGTAACGTGTACGTGTTACCCACCCGCATGGGTAATTCAGAAGCTAAATAATAAACACTAAATCTCGGCTGCTTGGAAATTACGTCTAGTGTTCGCAATGTTAATTTTACCCAGCTTTGTAACAAATGTTGTACTATGAGTTGTGGCACCTAACAATGTATATATTTTTAGAATTAATATTAAAAGCTCTTCGTCGTTGATACCCGTTTTTTGTAAAAAACATTTTGGAAGGAAATTGGTTTTAAAATTGCAGGCACGCTATGAATTATCAGAATTTTTCGGAAATAAGATAATAGTTTTTTTTTAAGTTTCGATTGCCAAATTCTAGAAAAATGCCCCTATGAAGTATTTCTATTTGGATAAGGCTGACAATACCTTCGTTCGCTCGACATTTTTTCTGCTAGTAAGTAAATTGTTAATAGTTTTTTGTTAGAAAATATTTTTGGAAAAGGCATTTTAAGATAAAATAAGTAGAATCAGTCATGAATGTGAACTTGAATACATAGTAGCTTCATAACATTTAAAAATCGGTGTTTTCAATAGAAAACTCATTTTGCATTGTTGTTTAAGAGTAAATACTTCAGAAATATGAATCTTATTATGTCATCATGGATGGTAGAAATGTACGTCTTTTTTCCATTAAAATTCTAAACTTTTATTATTATTATAATTTATATAACGAATGAGTCAAAAAGAACAATTCATGTCGAGAAAGCTTCATGAAAGCAAGTAAACAAATAAGATGCAACACAAAGTGTCTTCATTAGGCGAATTCTACATTAAAGTTTCCGCCTGAAGCTCTTAAGGGATTTCCAATAAATTACATTTTGTACAAGGAAACACTTTTCAAGGATTTTAAAGAATTTCATGTCTCACTGGTTGACTTTATCGTGAAGGATCGAGAAGTAACTTGGTCGCATGCTTAGCAAGCTCACTTGAGATAATTAAGCTAGATAATACAAGCGGTAATGTCTAATAATCAGTAAGTAGTTATCGAGCAGACTTGTTTTAAGATTAAGCTTGAAAAACTTAATTGCGTCTCAATTTGGGCGAAATAATTTAATAAAAATTAATAAAACACAACAGAATTCATCTAATATGCACACAACACTATTCGTTCATTCCATAAATTTTTAAGTACCTTTAAAAATTCCTCAGGTGAGATCTTTGGGACCGGATGAAGTCTTAAAACTTTGGTCCAATTCTTCGGCATTCTAAGGGACCCATTACGAGACATGGTTTCTTTCATTGCTTTTCTCAGTTTTGGAGGATTACCTTAACTTTGTCTATGGAAATTGAGTGCAGCTTTTTAGAGCTTTCTTCGTTGTGCGTGTTGTAAACACTGCGCCCGAGCTTTGTTGGAAGAACGTTATGTAGTTCCCAAAGGTAATAGCCACTTAATCCTATGTAAAGATGCGTTTCCTCTTTATTTAATTAATTCACTCACGGAATTTTTTACAATTTACTTTGATGGTCTAAATATGTTTGGTTTATTGTTGAAGCTTTCTGGAATATTTCCTGTTTAGGAAAATTATCTTTTAAGTTACCATTATTTGGCTTTAAAATAAACCGATTAACTTTGAAGAAATATTAAGCAATTTTTAAAAATACTTAATCGAATACATCAGAACTAAGAAATGGATATAAATTTGGGAAACAAATTTCCAGAGCATTCTAGAACAAATGGACAATTACATAAAATTACCTTAATTGCGTTAAGGTCGAAAAAGAAAACTGTTTAAAATTTGTAATTGTTTATCAGATATTTTAATGCTCAGTGAATTATTGTCACTAGACTTCGCAGATTTGCAATGTCTTGCAAATACGAGCTCAGCCGTGCAACTGAGGAATATGATATTGCGTACTTCAGCGCCAACCTCTGACCTGCCCTTGTACGCCGAATCAAAAGGATCAAATTTAATTAATACACGTGAAATTCAAATCTAAGCATTTACCTTAAATTGTTTCGCAAACTTTAATTAACTACAGCTATTAGAAGTTTACATTATCAATAAATGTTAGCCCGGTCACATTTTTCCATTTTTCTATAATATACTAACTACATTCACCTTTTGTTTGCGTTAGGTTAGCCATGGTAGTGTGACCTTTGCAGGTTTTATTATAGCTTTGTACATTCTCATTTATTCTGCTTCAATCACAGAAGGCGTTGTAAGTAATTTGGAGTAAAGAAAGATTTAGTTGATGTCTTGCACATTTGTGCTTCTAATACAATTAGTGCATTTAACACGGTGCCTTGAGCTAGTCTAGGGTTCAATTCCCAAGATTGGACCATCGG
This sequence comes from Limonius californicus, assembly GCA_014611495.1. Classification (NCBI taxonomy): domain Eukaryota; kingdom Metazoa; phylum Arthropoda; class Insecta; order Coleoptera; family Elateridae; genus Limonius; species Limonius californicus. The sequence goes on from JABXWE010012600.1 coordinate 3,603, forward strand.
CTGTTCTCATTCCTAAGGAATAGCAAACCAGCGAGGTATTCTGTTTAGTAAATCTTCTCTGCAGTAGAAGAACTCATATTAAACTGTAGGTAGAAGAGAAGGTTGCTACGTCTTGTAACAGATAAAGCACTCGAAGATAGATCATGTGGAGAAGTTGGTAGTTAGGCTTAACAAAAACGTTGATTTCATTCCAATATTTCTCGTGTAGAGTAATATTTTACATTATGTGCTGTTTATGAAACTTGAAACTTTCATAATTTTAAACTGTTAACGACTTTCTTTTGGAGGTAAGGAAATGTAATGTAGGTAACTCTCTTAAGTCGCGAAGCAGGACTTTTAGGCGCCGCCGTTTAGGCGCCGGCATTTAGGCGCCGCCGTTTAGGCGCTGGCCATTTAGCCGCCGGCTGTTTAGGCGCCGGCCATTTAGGCGCCGATTTTTTAATATTGCTTATTTATAAACATTTCGGTATAACTAAATTAAGAAGTATGAGAAAATATAATAGGTACAGTTGTTTTAAAAGAGCAATTTTAACATATTCTAGTTTTAGGTACAATAATGCCATGCAATAATGTTTTTCTAAAAACGCAAAATTGATTGCCAAGTATATTGGCAGGTATATTGGGTAGGTTAGGTTAGGTTAGGTTAGGTTAAGTTAGTATAGACGCACTAAAATAGAATATTTAAGAGGGATATCCCATAATTTTTTAATAGAATAGGTATTATTTTTTAAATGATTCATTTGTTTTATTTTGTATTTTGTTTCTGGAAATAAATAAATAGAGTAATTATTTTTACAACTGTTCGTTTCATTTGCTATAGCTTTAAGGTTGTAGGTAATAAAAAATTATTTATCGGCTGGCGCCTAAATGGCCGGCGCCTAAAGGGTCGGCGCCTAAGTGGCCAGCGCCTAAACAGCGGCGCCTAAACGGCGGCGCCTAAAAGTCACGTACCCCTTAAGTCGGGCTCTAGTACCACAAAATCTCGAACATATCAAGCGTTTATGTGTAAGTTTAAATTGTTTAGCGTATTATAGTTCTTACTCGACCCGGAATCAACCAAGCAAAAATTGAAACATTTCTAAAGGATTACATACATAGAACAGGTATATGTCCAAGAGTGGACCTCTACAGGCGCAAGAAGAAGATGAGGAAGACGAAGAAGAGTCTCTTGTACTTGTGTTACTGGTTTTAAAATAGCATAGATATAGAGGACCTACAGCTTAACTTGGGCTCCGAACCACGAGAAGTGTAAACACTTCTTTCTTGCTACTGGGTATTGGGAATTGAACCCCAGACCTTCAACGTAGAATTCTAACACGCTGACCTCTAGATAACGGTCCCCTCGGTATCTTGGTATCTAGCGGCGAAAATTTTATGAATGCGCTTTAGATAATCCTTAAAGTTATGAAGTTTTCCGCAAATTGTAACTATGGACAAAGTTTCAAGACTTAAATTCTAATTGTAAAAAAATAATTAGGTATATAAATTGTTCTTAGGTACAAAACGCAAAAACAATTATCATTGATGTTATTAAAAAAATGCGATTAAAATACAACAATTAATACATCCCAGATATTACAAGCAACTATGTACAGTGTCAAAGATTATAGCCGAGGTGGAGTGTATGTTTTGCTAAACTGCATATATAATGGGGAGGCTCTAAAACCAACGAAGGAGTTTGGATTGCAAGGCGGAAGGTTAGAGCTCCTGTACCCTTGCTGTCACATCCTGCTGTCGCGTGCCATATTCATAATACTTGGTGATGTGGTGGGCATCACGCATTGGACAAGCGCAATATTACCACTTGTTCATTCTAACGCAAGTACCCAATTATTTAAATTATGAATTTGAACTCCCGACCTTCCGCTTCCACTGGACCACGCTGGCACTGATAAACTGTTTGATGGGTTAAATAATTTATATAAAGCGGATTCAATATGTTAAGATCCGTCCAACCAGAATTTCAGTAACCACATGTACTTTAATTAATAAAGTTACTATAAATTTTAAAATTTGTGTACAGCGTTATGTTAAAAATACGTTAAAGCTATCGTCTAGTAGGAAGGGAATGGTTAACAGAAGGTGATGTTGTTTAAATAACGTATCTACCAATACACTTAAATTTGTGGTAGAAGGAAAGATACAAAAATAAATGCTTCCTGCAAGTCTATTAACGCAAAAATAATAAAAGAACGAATGACAATTCGATCAAAATACCACATCCCCCAACTAGCCTTTTCTGTTTCAATTTGAAAATTAAATACCAAATCCTAAATCAACGAATGCCACATCCCACTTAATAAATTTAGCAAACTATTCGCCTGCAGCAGTTGTTAGTTTCTTGCCAGAAAAATCACCATTGTTATCCAACTATAAGTTATTATAAAAATGTCTGAGCTGTGGTATCAAGAATATCCTCTTAAATGAGTTATTTTTGTCTTAATCGAATGGAATAGAATTGGACAGCACATGTAGTAGAATGGGCGAATAAAAGCGCACCAAAAAAATTGTACAATGGAAAAAGGGCACGACCAAACACGAGATGGATTGACGAAGTAAAAAATCACAGGCTCAAAAGGGATATAGCTGGCACACGGTAAAGAACAGTGGAACGAGACCTATCTCTAAGGATGGACGACAAGGGTTGATTAAAGAAGAAGAAAGATTAACAAAAGACGAAGAAAACCAAGAAGAAGAATAAAAAGAAGACTAAGAAAAACAAGAAAAAGAAGAAGAAGAAGAATAAGAAGAATAATAAGAACGAGAAGAATAAGTTAAAGAGGAAAAAGAAGAAGTAGTAGTTGGAGTATGTACCTATCGTGCATACAGGTAAGGCGATTTAAAGAGATTTTGCTCCCGTTGGCATACATTAATTATGGGGATATCGTGGGGTTCCATACTGGGGCCTGTACTTTTCATTAGTTATATCGACCGTCTTCTGCATTGTACTGGTCATTTATTTCTATGTGCCAGATTTACTAATTATTTATCATTAATAATTCTAGATTTATCCTCGTGTATTGTACAGTCAATCCCCGATGGCGATTTTGTTACCTATATGAATCAATGTTGGTAAAACAGTAACTGCTCAGTTTACAGAAGTAAACATGGGAGTTTTCTATTGGCGCAACAACGAAATAAAAGATGAACTGCACCTTTAAGTTACGCTACATTAGCATTGAAGTTCATTTGCAGTTGCAGTTAAAAACAATTTCCACTATTAAGCAACTGGCAACTATTGTGAGACTCACGAACAACCACTACATTCACCTAAAGTCATTTGTAGTGGGACATTTACCCGATTAATCGCATACTTCCTACTTGGGACTCGCCTTGGCCGGCTAGGTCACCTGATTTAGTCGTGCTTGATATTTATTATGGTGTTATCTAAAAAACAGAGTCTAAGCTAACAGAGAGATTTAGAATTACAAATACAAGAAAAAAATTAATACCATTCTAGAGGAGAAAATAGTTTTTGCAGATTTAACACTTTTAACACCCTAAGATTACTGAACTACTAGGTAAGGATATATTTTTGTCTAAAAATAGTAGCGGGAAATTTAATAATTTCTTTAAATCTTGAAAATCGTCGTTATTTTTTCCAATCAAGTAGGCACGACTGCCTGTCCGAACTTCATACATCACACCACCGTTTCCTCGGAGGTTTCTAAAATATTACCTTAAATTCCTTATAAATATCTAGTGGTTAGGTATTTGTGAAGTTAGATTACAACCTAATAAAAATGAGAACTGTTACAGTTACAAACAGTATTAAGCTTAGAGAGTTCCCAGAGCTCAAAGGTATTTAATCCTGTACAACCTCTATTGGTATCTTCAAATGTTCGTCCTAGCCATTGCATTTAGTGTACTACATCTTTTTCGGGTCGGTTCTCTGTAACATTGATTACTCGTTATTTAATTTTTTTAAATCTAAAAGTTAGATGATTGCCACATTTTATTCCATGTTTTGTTCCTATCTGCTTACATTTGAAGCTAGCAATCCGGGTTCTTGGTTATCACCTTATTGAGTGTTGCTTTATATATTTCAGTTTTCTAATAATAATCGTATTTAATTAGAAGATTTCTTGAAAAAACACTTCCACATATTTTTTAGCTTGTTTCTACATTCATTTGTGTTTTTTAAATATATTTACATTAATTAATTTAATTTTTGTATGTAATTGCAATTATCACACATAATTCTTTTTATTCAATTATTTTCAGATGATTGTTGTCCCATTTCTCTTAAGGAAAAGCACATAAAATTTAATATTCCTGCCATACCTGATTATACAGCTTGGCTACATGCTTAACTTTGGGTGTGTTACAGAAACGCAGAACATGTTAACTTTCGGAAGCAACCGATTAAATGTCTTTTGTATTAAATAATTCATGCTTGCAAAATTGAAAATCTTGTGTACAAGAAAATGAAGTTGCGAAACTTATGTAAGCTATGCTTGAAATACTGCATTAATGTCATACGTATGTTGGTGACAGTAAGTGGTCTCAAAACCCCGGGAAACTTTTGTAATTATATTTAGTTTTCTGCAAAATTGTTGGTTTAGGAAGATTTTAATTACTCTTGAGAGTGTGGTACGTTTTTATTATCAAACCCGTTTAAGGAACAATCTTTGAAACAACATGTGAAGAGTTGCCTTACTATGCAGTGCGAATTAACAGAAAAAATGCAAACAATATAAAGCGGGCGAAACGTAAGAAGTGTAAAAATGGAACATTACGTATTTGATGATATGGTCAGCACACAATTTAAAGTCATACTGAGACCAGATAATTGATAAATAATTTTATAATCATTAATTATCTTAACAATCTATTTACTTAATAGAACCTTCTAAAGCCCATACAATTATGTCTGTGTTTAATATTTAAAGGCAAAGTTTTTTGAATGTAGGGTAATGCCAGCTTAATCCTACTTAATGAGCAGATAGGTTGGACTATATCTGTAACCGACCGCCTTTTATGGCAAAACTTTCATTTCATCAATTGGAACAGGCTCAACGTGGGTGTGGAGTTATCAACCCACGGCGATTTGTACAATGAAACGCAAAAACAAGCAACAGAAACAATGAAAATAACGGGGTGTTTGACACAAACCATTTGGAGAAAGAAATATCTGCATGCAGATAGAAAATCAAGATTTACAAGGCCGTCGTGCGACCGGTATCAACCTACGCAACAGAAACCCGAGCCGAAATAACAAGGACAAAAAAAGGCAAACAGTAGAAATGATGGTTTTCAGATCAATACTAGAAATACCTTTACCAGATGCACAAACAAATACATATACAATAAGAGAAACATGTTAAATACAAGATGTTGATTCCAAGAGCAAAAAGGCAATAGAGTCTACATGTGGATACAATAGCAGAAGATCTAATAGCCAAGATATGCAGAACAGAACGTCCCGATGGAAGATGACTTGTGGGAAAAGATGTATAGAAAGTTGGCGATTATCTTTCGGGGCATAACAGGAGATATTCTAATATAAGTCGAAGAAGAAATAACTTTGAGTATTTTAAATCTTGTTCTGTAGTATTGGTTTCCAGTTAAACAACAAATACATTTTTTGATGCTTATTTTGCATAATTAAGTGCATAGTTTGCATATTTAAGTGCATATTTTGCATCTTTAAGTGTGTATACAGGATGATTACTTGTATCTTGTAATTGATAGGTAGGTTACGTTCATTCCAGTTGTTTGTATTCCATAGGAACTTAGTAAACTTTACATTGTTTAAATACATGAAAATCCAATTAGCTACGTTTCTTACAATTCTATGGAAGTGAGCAGGTGCTCCGACATTTTGCAACCACATGCGCTGTCTAACATAAAGAGGACCGTCTTCTAAAAGTTGAGACAAGTCATTTTCTAAAAAATGACCAACGATAAAGTTGTCGGCAAAACCACACCACACATTTATAATAAAAATTCCTTGAAACTATGCTTGCCGATACCAATGTGGGTTATTTTGTAAATAGAAATGGCAGTTGTCTCTATTTACGCACCCATTTCTACTAAATGTCGCTTCGTCATACAATAGAATATTTCTTTAAATAGTGGATTAGTAGTAACTTCGTTTATAAAAATTGGCAGAGATTCACTCGACGTGGGTAATAATCTTCAGTAAGGGGTTGCTGCAATGTGTCGTGCTAAGAATGAAACCTGTTTATTTTTAAAATGTTAAATACTGAACTTTGGCTAAAGCTTACAGTTCTTGCAACTGCTCATTGGCTTATATAGGGATTACTAATGCGACGTGCTAAGAATAAAACCTGTTTATTTTTAAAATGTTAAATACTGAACTTTGGCTAAAGCCTACAGTTCTTGCAACTGTTCATTGGTTTATATGGGGATTACTATAGTGCGTTTCAGAGTCGCCGTGATAGCATAGAGAAGATAGGGCAATGGTTTTCTTATGGGACAAAAAATGACATTGTTGCCAGTATTCGTAATCTGTTAACAATAGCACGTCGGGTTTATTTTGTTGAAATGAGGTAGGTGTTCAGAAGTTCTCAAACAAAAATAATATTAACCAACCAAGATAATAATGTTAAGTTCTTAATTTGTTTTGTTATATACAATGAGGAATTTCTCTTTGTAAACTAATGTGAAAAAGGTATATAGGTGCGAAAAATACTACTTTTAAGGCAAATGACGTTGAAAATTTAATCAAGGAAGCATATTCAGAAAATTGGAGCAACTACGTAGGCCATGTGGAGAAAATAAAAAAGTCAATGTGGGAAGTTGACAACATAATGGACGAAATAGAGCCCATAATTATCAATATCAACGCTGGTGATAGTGATAGTGATCTAAATATTTTTAGCCACAGTGATAATTAACTATAAAACATGTCGTATATTTCACAAAATCTTCATAATTTTATGTAATTTATTTTCTCAGTTATATAATAGTGCTTGCATATTATATCAAGCTGGTAATTGTTTTGTTTCTTTTTTACTCTTGTAAATATGTAAATAATAAATAATTAATTGCACTTAGCAAAAATTGTACTCTCAGGTTTAATAAAATATAAATGTTTTAGAACCACTGAACCTGGCATTTAACAACACGCTTCTTTTAGGGGTTACAATAGCATTACCATACTTCAAACCTTTGTGTGAAAGGGATTAAATTTTATGTCTTACAAATAAGTTTGACAACCTTGTATTTGTATCTTCACCATGCTGCACGGCGACTAAAACGCACTATAGTTAGTTGCTCGATGACAACCGCTTTACCTTCAACCGTTGTGACATGTCGTTGTCTCACCTTTGGCTTGGAAAACTGTCCATATTGCCGTAAATTTCATTCCAAATGCCTAAAGGTATTATGTGATGGAATGGGTTTCTCCGGGCGTCTTTGTGTATATCGTCGTAATTTGTTACGTTTTGACAAAACAGTAGTTAACATTTGCATATTTTTTATAGCTAAAAAGAATTTTTATACCTAAAAAGAAACGTTAACTATGCATCTCATGCGCATGTGAGAGGTGTAGCCAACATAGTTGTTACAATATAAAATAATCACACTGTATATCCAGTCTTTAGTTATAAGTTATACTTCCATTCACTAAAAAAGAAAATAGTCAAAAGGCATTCGGTTTAAGTCTTACTAAATTTTTTTGCCATTTAACGGTTCTATTTAATTACGAATTGTTAGAAATGACGAACCTATTATGTTTTAATAAACCAAAACACTTTGATATTGTGGTACGTTAAACCTATATTCAAGAACGCGTCTGGACCAGTAGGATATCATAACAGCGCCTAGCTGATGTCGCTGGCGCCTACGCTAACTTTATTATTTCATTTTTTCTTAATATTTAGTTTATGACGTTAATTGTAAATTTTTTAAAATAAATGTGTATATTAGGGGTTTAACTAAAATGTATTTTTAGATTTACCTTGATTCTGAGTAGCAACGTATCCAAGGACCTAATACACGACTTTGTTATACTCGCCATGGTAAACTCCTATCTTCTACTTGCAATGATAAACATGATAGTCGCATGTCTGATGCAATGTATTTACACCAAACAGAATACTATCAAATTTGGTTTAGGTAGGGACATATTCATATATCATATGTCGCAATCAACCGAACCATCATACCAACATGCCAATTATAAGCATAAAAGTGACTGTTACTGAAATTTCCCTAAGGATATATAAATTGCTTGGCTTCTCAGTAGTTTGTTAATTAGCAAAACTTTCTCTACGAATTCACATTTACTAATGATTATGTTTGTAGTATTTACAAAAAGGATGTATATCAAATTTGTGTCCGGAAGGTATCGCGAAATGCATTTCATTTGAATGTGTTTTTAAGTTCAATATACATGTAAATATTTCTTTGCTGCGAACTTGTGAACTTGAAAAAACGTTATACGAAATGTGTAGCGAAGCTACAGAATACGAAGAACCCCTCTAAAGAAAATAATGGGATGTGATGTATTTTGAAACAGGGTGGTTTAGTATAGCCCAATGCACGTTTTCGAAGGTAATCAGCAAGAAATCAAAAGTAAAAATACAATATTTAAAATATTTATTTAAAAAATAGGATACCTTAACACCCAACCAGCTTGATATCCCGGTTATTTGAAGTATTAGAAAAATTAATTATTTGTGGTCAGATGGTAATACACAGAACCCCTTATATACAGGGTGAGTCTGCTAAGATGAATTAGCTTGACATTTTGAATATTTGAAACATTAAACATATAGTTTGCCTATTTCAATGAGGTTAACTAATTTTAGAAGCTGCTTAAAAGAATTATTTTGTCAAAAATAGAAATTTTTGGTGTTGGTCATTGCTTGGAACGTTGTTCTCCGTAACGCTCAATTAAAAAAATATTTCCTTTAAGAATTTTCTCTAATATTTAAATAAATGCTGTGGATTTGGTCTGTGATTTTAAACTAGTGCGGTATTAACGTAAAATCGAAAATAAAACAATCTAGCTGACATTGCATACCAGCAAAACAGTGTTCCGCCGATATTGTCTTCCCAGATACTTTTAAATGCGGCACTTCGCATTTACAAATTAATTTGTGGCAACTGTTATTGATTGAAGTCATTAGGTCGCATGCGGCCCTCTAGAACCTGTCGAGCGGCCAGCGCAGTTTCGTCAAAAAACTCTTTTTCGTGCGGCCTGAGTAATGTTTCGTAAAAAAACCTTACCGTCCTGTTACGGCCCGACGGTCGATTTCACCACCAATTTTTTGCTTTTATTAGTGCTTTTATTATTATTATTATTGGTGAAATCTTATTTCTCAAATCAGGAAGTCGAAGAATTTTCACATTACGCGGTAGATTTTTTATACCAGTTTTCCTCCTCATTTCTCCCTAAAGGAATCCACAAATCTTTTTTTATCGTTCATTATTTTAATATCGACGTATTTAAACAAAATAGTATGAAATTGGGTAACAGAACCTAAAATCATGACTAAGTAGGAAGCAATTTTGCTAACTTGAGCGTAAAAATTGAAAATTTTGCAGGGGCTTGCTTCGAGGGCCAATTGTCGGCTGTCACATTTTGATTGGTTGCTTCTACTGATTTTATTAATCTTAAAACTGATTATGTAATAGTGAATGGGTGACGTGGGGTGTAGTAGAACCAACCACAACCCCAATAGCTCGCAGGTATTCATCGGAAGGGTAGTTACTGCCAACAAGCTAACTGGCACACTCATTGTAGGGTACATACCTGGAGCCACGCTACCCCGATTACAATGCCCTTCCCGCAGAAGCGGATTCAAGATTCCGCGGATCGAAAAATATACAACCCCCACCTTAGGGGCTAATGTAGCGTCATTGGTTTCATATAGCCATGGTTAAGAAAAACCCTTTTCTTAGAGGTGTTGCCCTTCACCAGCCCACCACCACTTATTGGTTACGCAAGTGACCAGATTTCTTGAAAGGTTTCCAACCTCAGATTTAAATGATTTAAAATAATTAAAGAACCCAATATATGTAATAATCCATTCGCGCACTGAAAGGTCTAAATATACTCTCCTGACGTATTTATTATATTAATGTTAGCGGATTAACAATTCGTTTTTTTTACCTAATATTGATTATTTTGTAAAAATGGTTTTATTTTTCTATTTGCTAATGATTCGTTAAACTCCCTTGTTAGCCAGAGTTGGCCTGTTTGGTGTTAACGAATAAAATAAGAACTAGATTGATGAGGAAATTGTTAATCTGCTAACATTAAAACGTAAATTAAAAATAAAAAAGAGGTTATCCCCGACCTGGAATCGAAACCGGACTTCCTGTGTGACAACCTGGCGCTTCAACACATCAGTCTACTTACACTTTTGTTATGTTGTGTCATTATCACATATAATAATGGTACAAGTTTCTATATTATTTTAATAATTGATATAACTTAAACAAATTAACGCCTTAATGAGTGCAATCCATAACAGCCGACAGTGTACAAGATAATTTGTGAAATACGAAATGATTTGAAAGTATCTCGGAAGTCAGGACCGGCGCAACACTATTTTGCTGGTATGTGCTGTCAGATAAACGTTTCTTTGTTTAATTTTAGTTTACGAGACCTTGTATATATCTTCCACGTTCTGCCTGGCAACCAGAGGAGTCAGACAAGTAAAAATGTATTACTATAATGGTTGTCTACACTACTTGCTTGTAAATTATGATCTTAGCAGTCTAATAAATGAATTATAAATATTTCCTTTCTGGAAGAGAAGCGGTTTATTTAATACTTTACGACAAAAAAAGGCAAAAGCTGAACTATTTTTCAATTTTTCTTCAAGTTTGCAACCACGGTTTTTATTCAAAGCACGTAATTTGCTGCCTTATAAAACTTGTTATTTACATACATCTCTGAAACAAATACTTTATTTTACGTTCGTCTAGGAACTAGGAGGCCGTGGGCTAGCGGTTAGCGCGGTTCTACGCTGAAGGTCTTGGGTTCAATTCCCAGTACCGGAACATCGGATTTTTAACGACTATTCTGCCTCGCAAGGCAATGGTAAACAAGCGAGGTATTCTGCCTGGTAAATCTTCTCTGTAGTAGAAGTGTTTGCAATTCCCGCGGTTTGAAGCCCACGTTAAGCTGTAGGTCCTCTATGTTTGTGGCATTCTAAACGCGCAACATAGGCATAGGAGAGAAGCTCGCTACGTCTCCTAAGAGATAAAACCACTCTAAGAAGAAGAGGAACTATAACGATCCTGAAAACGCCGTCTGAAATGTCAATAGATTTGTTATCCTCCTATAACTTGTTATTATTGTTATTACATTTGCTCTTAGTTTTCGCTTTATTTTCTGTACCTTTTGTTGTTATCGCCAGTTCGTAAATTATATTTACAAATCTAAAATATAGATCAAACCTCGACAATCAATTTTTTAACAATCGTAACCTATCTATACATATACTAAATGCGCATCCCTTTCATCTGTCTCCACTTTTTCGTTCCCCCAAACATGCATTCATCACATAAGGCGATAAATTCGTGTAAAGTTGTACGCAAGACATGATTTTACTCCAGAGTAGCTCGCAGCTAACGTATTATTAGGGTTCATAACTTACATGTTAACACAGTTTACTTCAGGTCTATGCAGTTGGCGAAACAATATTGGGCGCAAATTCTGAAATATAACTATGTAAATATTTTGCGCCCAATTTGCGACCCTTTGTGCTCTACAAATAAAAGTCGTAGTTTTCGAGTTATTAAAAACAAACTAATGATGGCGAAACAATTTCCAAATATTAAATTTTTTCGCTTGTGAACGTTTTGCGCCCAATTTGCGCCTATTTGCACTATTAAACAAAATTACAGATTTTTATTCGTTACCAAGTCAAAATGAAAAAACTATATGTTTCGCCAACTTCACGCTGGCGAAAGAATTTACGGAACTTTGACATTTTTTTGCGCCCTATTTGTGGTCATTTGCGTCGTTAAACCAAGTTCAAATTTTAATTTGTAACAGAGTTATTAAAACAAATTAGGAAAATTAGTGTTGCAAGCGTGAAGTTGCGAAACAATTTCGGATTTTGTAAATTATTTTTTGGTAAATATTTTGCGCCCTATTCACGCCCATTTGCGCCGTTAAAGCCAAGTTCAAATATTAATTTTGCATCTATTTCAGGATTTGTGCCCCACGTTGTTTCGCCATGAAGTTTCATGGACCTGTATATTTCTTAGTAAAACTATGATAGTTACTTACTACAATAATTTATATTGATGAGGAAATTTATTTAGTTGGTTGATGTAGTTGACATCTTTTAATTCGGACAATATTCATACAAATATAGTAAACAATAACAAGTATCAGTAAAGATCAGGGTCCACAAGTTGCAGCTTACAAAAAAGTTATGTAAAATGTAAACTGTATTTAGTTCTTACAAGGTTATACACCATCGTATTGTTTTCGCTTTTTTCTACTAATTTCAAAATTATGTTAAATTGTCATTATAAATACTTTATGCCTTAAAATACACTGGCTACTGCCTACATTTTAAACATTTGTTCTAAAGATACTTTAGGTGCTATATTCAGGAAAATTATTGTAAAGTGCATTTTCTATCAGCCGCAAAAGAGATGTCTGTTACCAAAAAAAAACAGGCCATATAAAATACTCGGTGATAGGTTTATCTCGATAATGCTTGTTTTGTAAAATAAGTATAACAGGGGGTATATTTAGTGAGTGATCGTTTCATATCACCTATATTATTCAGAATATTTAAGCATACTATGATTAAAAGTTGTAGGAAATATAAAACTATTTTCAGAGATACGGGGTGTTTATTGAAGTCGCGGTAGACTAAACTTAAGTTAAAATGTTTCTTTAAAGGGTTTTTTTACATATTAATGCATTCTAAAGTTATTATCAATAGAGGAAGATATAGGGTTAGCGGATTCTAATCCTTATTTTATTTACTTTTTTCACTGTTTGCATAAAATGTTACCAATTTGTTGTTATGACTTTCTGTAATTAAAGAAGATAATTTTTTGAAAAAATGTACTATTATTTGTCTACAAAAATGCTTTATCGATTGAAGCATTACTCTGTATACTATACAGGGTATTGCTATTTGATAAATGGATTATATCAATATTTTTTATATCTATAATTAAAAAATCCATTAGCTTATGTTTTGTATGTCGCAAACTTTAATGCTGCTTTTTACTTAAAATGAAAAGTAATGTTTTAATGATTTATATTAATTTTAATTAATATCGTTCCAACGGTTGCAATATTTCTATTTGTAAAAATTTAGACGCTTTAGTATTCTATTTTAAAAATGTAAGAATATACCGAGTGACCCATTTGGGAAAACACAAGTTTAGTTTGCCCAGTCTCAAACAAAACTCTGAAACTAACTATAGATTATGTAGAATAGGATTCCTTTACTTTTCCATTATTTCTATATTAAACTATACTATGATCATTTTATCTTGTAACAAGTAGGTAGGCTACACCTTTCACATGTGCATGAAATACATAGTTAACTTCTCTTTTTAGCTATAAAATATATTTTTTTACATTAAGACTCTCTTGGACAAGCAGATGTCAACTACTGTTTTGTCAAACCCTAACAAACTTCTGTACAAAGTTGTTGATTTGTATAGCTTCTCGTGGTAATGTTTTCTATGTATTCTAATCACGAGAAAACGAATATGATGTTGATTTTGAAAGAACGCAGAGGGGTGGCGGACTTAGCAGTAGGGCAACATGAACAAAGATATCAGGATAGACCCTTTCCATCACATAATGCCTTCAGGCGTTTGGAAACAAATTTACGGCAACATGGACAGTTTTTTTACGTCACAGGTGAGACAATGACATGTCACAACTGTAAAAGCCGAAGCAGTAGTCATCGAACAAGTAACTGGTAATCCCCATATAAGCCAACGAGCAGTTGCAAGAACTGTAGGCTTTAGCCAAAGTTCAGTATTTAACATTTTAAAAGCAAACCGGTTTCATCCTTACCACGTCACTTACTGAAGATGATTACCTACATCGAGTGAATTTCTGCCAATGTTTAAGAAGCGAAGTTATAACAGGTCCACTGTTTTTGAAAAATATTCTATTTTCTGACGAAGCAACGTTTAGTAACAATCGATTTACATGCAAAAATTATTGAATCGTGCAGGTTGGTCACCCCACAGATGTTAACTTGTGTTAGAAATTCTCTTCTGCGGCTGATTGACTTATGTGAACAGCAAGGTGGACGGGAGTTTGAACATTTATTCCGTCATTAATTAGTGTTTTTCTGTGTTTATATTTCATTTATTTTTTTGTTGATGTTATTGTTATGTCAACATATTTTTATGCTATTTTGGCGTTCTCTATGTTTGTTTTGTCTAAATTATAATAAATAAATATCACAAATGTACTTACAGCAAAACTGCATCTTATTTATTAGTAAATAGTGTAATTGTAGTTTCTTAGTACATCCAACGTAACTACTTTGATTTTTGTTGATTTAAACAATGTAGATTTTACTGAGATACGTATGGAATACAAACAGCTGTAATGTGTATAGCCTACCTACCTCTTACAAGATAAAGTAATCACCCTGCATACAAAAGAATTACACACTAAATAGAAACCATGTACTTTATATTCTCACACAGCGCATTTCTTACCTTTTTTAGGGTATCTTTGAAATAAACCGTAAGACGGAGTCTACGGGTTCAGCTAGATATTTATTAAAGATACAATCTGTTCGAAAAATAAGAGGCACTTAATATTTATTCGATAACAACGACTGACCAGTTAATAATAATAATTCAAAAATTGCAAATATATTAGGTAGTTACCTGGCGTACTAATACCGTAATATGTTAACAACCATAAAACTAAGTTGAAATCAGTTATAAAGCTCTCTACGAAGCAGCCTTTTTTTGAGTCTGCATTTAAAATCCAGGAATATTTTTCGGACGAAATTGAATGTGAATCAAATCTAACGTTAAATTACTATTTTCAAATAATAAATCAAATTTATTTATAGATATTTACGCACTGAAAGGTATGAGAAAATCTGGTTATTCGTTTAATGGCTCGTAAATTATTAGTAGTTGTCGTGATTATGTTTTCCCCAAGGAAATTGATAATTTTGCAATCGATAAACAATTTTTCAAATGAGGAAATTTAAGAGAGGGAGTTACTTAATAATGATGGCAAAATTGGATGAAATGATTTCCATGAAAGCAATTTATAATTGATTATTGATACAGTATGTTTTAGAAGAGACGTCTAAAATTGCAGAAGGATTACTTTAGTCTTGATGCATTAAAAAATTACAATAAGTGTGTTTGCTTCGCTGTTATAGCAACATTTTTGAATAAATTCACACTGAATGATCTGGAAATACAACAAAGATTTCATTATAGTTTCCATTTAAAGATTTTAGTACAATTACACTGAATAATTAATAAACAAGGTAGAAATGTAAGAGTGGATCGAATAATTTGGACACACAAATGTTACATTATCGTTTTCTCTCAAGAATTTAAAGGTTTTAAAAATACAAGTAGAATTATACTGAAAATGTGGACACATAAATGTGTCAGGGTCGTTTCGTGTAAAAATTTGAGTGAATTTACAATGAATAATTTGGAGGTACAAATGCTCCGTTGGCGATATTTGTTAAAAATTTAAGTACAATTACACTGCATAATTTGGAGATTAAATATCTTTCATTGTAATTTTCTGTTAATAATTTGAATAAATTTACACTGAACAATCTGGAGAAATAAATGTTTCATTTTCCTTTCCTGTTAAAAATTTGCGTACAAATAAACTGAATAAATATTCCATTGCCGGGTCCTGTTAAAAATCGGAATACAATTGCAATGAATAAGTTTGACGTACAAATGTTCCATTGTCGTTTCCTGTTAAAAATGTGAAAACAATTGCAATGAATAATTTTGACGTACAAATGTTCCATTGTCGTTTCCTGTTAAAAATGCGAAAACAATTGCAATGAATAATTTTGAGGTACAAATGTTTCATTGTGGTTTCCTGTTAAAAATTTAAATACAATTGCACTGAATAATTTTGAGATACGAATGTTCCATTGTTTATTCTGTTAAAAATTTAAATACCATTGCACTGAATAATTTTGAGATACAAATGTTCCATTGTTGTTTTCTGTTAAAAAGTTGAATACAATTGTATTGAATAATTTTGAGATACAAATGTTCCATTGTCGTTTCCTGTTAAAAATTTAAATACAATTGCACTGAATAATTTTGAGATACAAATGTTCTATTGTTGTTTTCTGTTAAAAAGTTGAATACAATTGTACTGCATAACTTTGAGATACAAATGTTCCATTGTGGTTTCCTGTTACAAATTTAAATACAATTGCACTGAATAATTTTGAGATACAAATGTTTCATTGTTGTTTTCTGTTAAAAATTTGAATACAATTGCACTGAATAATTTTGAGATACAGATGTTCCATTGTTGTTTTTTGTTAAAAATTTGAATACAACTGCACTTAATAATTTTAAGATACAAATGTCCCATTGTTTATTCTGTTAAAAATTTAAATACAATTGCACTGAATAATTTGAGATACAAGTGTTCCATGGTTGTTTTCTGTTAACAATTTGAATACAATTGAACTGAATAATTTTGAGATACAAATGTTCCATTGTCGTTTCCTGTAGAAAATTTATGTATAATTGCAATATACAGGGTGTCTTTTAAATACCTTAAAAGCTTCAGGTAGCACTATTCTGTAAGAAATACAGTCCTCAAAAACACTAACACGAACTTCCTATAGTGCATAGTTTCCTCACACGAGACACTTAAAGAATATTATACTTGGCAACGTTGACGATGTCTTTGCATTTATGGAGAATTTAATTAGTAGGCCGACATTACATGAAGCAAATGACAAATATCGAAAAACAAATTTTCTACTTTTCATCACAATACCATGGCCTTGCACTGTTGTCAAATGTAGTGTTTACGAAATTTATCATTTTTAACAGTACTTCCAGAAGAGCAACTAGAACGTCAACTCAATATTAATCTTTACATAATCAAGTGGCAGTCAGTCACTTATCGGCAGATACGTGCAACATTAAAGTTCTCGTTATTGTTTCCATGAAATTCTGTTTTAAAGATATGAACTTAACACTCTCGTACAAGAAAACTAAGCTCCAAATACCTACTTTTTTTGAAGATTTGTATTAAGCATTCATAAAGGAAAAATTCTACCTGAAGCTTTTAAGGCATTTAAAGGACACCCTGTATATGTCCACTATTACACACATATCTTGAAATTCAGATGGTAATAGTATATATGCTCCCGTGGAAAGCTGACTATAGGTAAAGAGCGGCTGTAAATTAGAAATTTAGAATAAAGTAGCAACTTTTGATACACATTTAATTTTTTAGGAAAGTATTACTGAACCAATATTTTCCGTGAAGAAACAATTGAGAATGTTCATTATTACCCCGATCCACTATTACCCCCGTTTCCTAACAAAATTTGCTCCCCAAGGCAGTTAAAAGACGACCAAGGTATAGAAATTTAAATCAAAAATAGCTATCAATTTCGTTACCGGAATGTTGTGAATGTCAATCACGAAAAAATAAGAAATATAAGAATACTAAGATTTGAAGATCTAGTGTTTATTAATGAGTTGGTTATTTATTATATATATATATATATATATATTGCTGTAGTATACCCCCAACCTTAATACGTTCAGCAAACAAAGAAAGAAATTACTGTGAATAACGTATTAAAATTAATGAAGGTAACTCACAATCTATACCACGGCTATATGAGACTCTCAGGGTAAATGCTATATTAAGAACTCACTACAATTTTGTTTAATTTAGAAAAAACAGTAAATGATCAATAACTACTATAAATGAAGTCTGATTTTACAACCCATTACATGATAATTTTCCCTGGTTTTACAAATTCTAAAATTACTAATTAAAGATATGAAAAACACAACTGAATCTTCTCGATTCCAATCAAAACTTTAATTTAACGTATCATCAACTTTGTTCGACGCCACAAAAAAAAATAAATCACTAACCCCTTCCTTCAGTAGATCTCACCAACCAGGACCAAAACACTCCTACCCGATGTCCAGAACTACTTAACCACCACCATGGCTCCGACTGTAACTCTTTCCAATATTGTCTTCTTACCCAAATTTGTAAACTTCTAATTTTACTTTCGCTCCTACTAACTTCTCCTAGATATAAATTGTTGTTAAACCTTTTACAAGAAATTATTCTTGTTCAAGAACCAATTCAAAAATTTATCCACAGTTCATAAGAAACTTTATTCTCCAGCTTACACAAAAGAAACTTTTATAATCTTCTATGTTGAAAAAACACATCGAATAGCTAACTTATTCCAAAACTTTATTCCATGTCCTTTAAGACACCCCTTTATATTCTTCTCAACTTCTCATAACTCATTACATGATAATTTTAACTTTTTATATCAGATACATAAAGCACACGCTTTTTTTTTCTAATCTTTAATTGTAACTGAATAAATAATAATTTTTGACTTTTATACGTAAAACATAAATTCACACAGCTTTCGTTTTTTTTTATATTTTTCGTAACTAATCAATAAATTTTTATTTTTCCCTATTACCAATCACTATCAAAATTTTTAAAACACAACCTCCTATCTATAAATAAATTACATGATATCAACAACCATCGGAACAACGCTTGTAGTGGATAAGAATTCATAAACATTCCTTTCCACTCCAAAGAAAATAAATAAATGATC